>JARHVA010004147.1:117500-147500 GCA_037957365.1 Torreya grandis | reverse complement strand
GATGACTTTGGATTTAGGTTTGGAGACTAAGATTTTAGGATATTCTAGGGTCTATGCCTCAAGATCAATTGTAAAGTTATGGAAATATTATCTGAGAGTAATAACTTGGTTAATACCTTTGATGAAGATGATTTATTCATTACGAAGAGTTTACTAAGGGTGAATAATAGTTGGTATTAGAGTAGTGGAAAGTTAATTGGTGATCACTTGGTATTTGATTGATTTTTGAGAAATAATTATTAAGTAAAAATCCATTAAGATTACCATACATTTTATAATTCTATCTCTAAGAAATAATTATTTGGAGAAGAAATGAAAAATGGTATCTAAATGGAAAATGATGTAAGGGGTTTGAAAAAGCATAGAATGTTGAAGCTTTTTAGCTGTAATGTAGACTACAATATAGTTAGATTCTACTTTCATGTAATGGGTTTCATAATTTATCAAGGCATGATTAATGTATTAAATAACATAATATTTTCCCAACTCAAATTTTTGTGCAATAATTTCCCCAATTGATATGGGGGGTAGATGATGTATACAAGACAAAATGGTGATCACTAGAAAGTGGTCAAATGGTAGGAGAATAAACTAATGATTTCTTCATGCTAATAAAGGATTTTTGACATGTATCAATCCATTCAAGATAAATTCATTTCTTAAGGACGTGTTTTATTGAATATATGTGGTAATTCATCTTGGGGATAAATCATTAGATTGCCCTAAGTTTCCAAAGATAGGTATGAATGTTAGGAATATATCAAGGAATAGCCATGTTGATGAAAATTTTAATTATGGAGAGATCAATGTCAGATGCTAGAAAATAAACTAAGAATCCTAGTATTTTTCTAAAGGTGACATTGAAATCACACTTTTAATGATTTAACATAACTTGTATTTGATGAGATGATTGAAGATAGAAAGATCTTGAAGATGGTTTTAATGATGTATGGATTTTTAAATAAGGTCATCCACATAGGTTTATACTATTTTACGGATGAGATCATGAAATATATGGTTCATTACACATTAATAAGTTTCTTTGGCATTTTTAAGGCTGAAGGGAATCTTAACATAGTAATACGTTCCCCATTTGGTGGTAAAAGTAGTTTTGTGTTGATCTTTGAGAGAAATGTGAATATGTTATATCCTAAGAAACCGTCCATGAGGGACAACATCTCATATCATATTGTAGAATAAATAATGGTATAAATTTATGGTAAAGGAAAGTTATCTTTAGGACATGTTATGTTTATATTGCATAAGTTAATATATATGTCAATGACCAGAGTGACTTTATTACAAAAGGTAATAATTTTGGACACCCATTTTGAGTAATTGACTAGTTTGGTGAATTTAACATATAATATATTGATAATTTATTTATAACATGAGGTGTAAACATCATGGGATAACTTCAATTGATTTTTCCATGCCAATTTCACATTTGGATATGTTATGATGTTATGGAAAACTATGATAGGGTATATGCTAGGAATGTCTTCGACTATGACCAAGAAAATGTCTCATGATATTTGTCAAAGAAGAGGCTATAGTTATCTTTATATTTAGGAAAAAGTTACTTAGACATAATATTATGTTTTGGAGAGGCAATTATGTCATATTTATTTGCAATTTTTTTCTTCTTGGAAATGATATGGAGCTGAATGTAGCTTAGAAATAAGATGTATTTTGGGCTCAATGATAAAAATGAAATTACTAAAGCTAGGAGCCTTATTATTAAAATTTCTAAACTTGTGATGTTGGAAAGTAAGTTGAGGCTCTATATCATGTAGTAATTATAAGATAGATTCATCATTAGGGAAAGTAGGTAAAGGTTCATAGTATTCAACATCTAATTTAATCTCCATAATTTGATTGTTTTTTTTTGTCAAACTCAAAATGTACTTATATTACAATAGTAGCTTTTGCATCTAAGGTAATATTAGGTTAAAAAAGCATAAAAAAATGAATTTTACTATATGGTATTGACCTAGTTGATATAATTTTCTAAAGAAGAGTTGGGTTGAATTATATTAGTTTGTTTGATATAGTAAGTAGGGACATAAATATTTTTTAGTATATTAGGTTGGTTGATGTAGTTTACTAGAGGTGATGATGATGAAAGGAATATATTAGTGACTAATAACACCTATCTAATGTATTCTAGAAATTAAGGTTAGACTATATTAAGTTGGTGGATAGACTCTAAAAGTTGATAATATTATATTAGCTGGTAGTTTTATGAGTTTGTTTAATTATGTAAATAGTGTCGAGTTGGACAATGCCATTAAATTTGGGGGGATAATTTTTTTAAACAACCCATGGAGTGTTTACCAAGGTTAATTGACATGGGGAACATAAACTTGAGGTTATGGTGTAGTGTTACTATAATTAGAGAATATGTGAATCACATGAATGTATTAAATGAAAACATAAATTTTGGTGGGTATTTTGATAATGCATTAAATCCAAATCTTATGATTTGGCTTGGGCCATAATTTAACCATAATCATAATAATAATAAATTTTACACGCATCAGATGCTGGCTAAGAAATTTTAGTGGAGGTATCTTTGGTGGAGACACTCATGTTACTTAAAGTGCCATAGAAAATTAGTAAATAGTCTTGAAATTATTTAGATACCCCAAGGTAATTATAAAAAAAATCATCTTCTATGTAAGTGGCTTCATTAATGTAGAATGGCAGAGGAATTTTAGTATCATCATTGATCAAAGGAATGGTTCTATTTCATGGATGGAGAGAAGTGATAATCCATTCTAATATATAAGGAGGCAATTGAGTGGTATCATAAATGTTTTAAAATTCATTAGGTGCATCATCAATATAATTTGAAAGAGTGAATTTTAGATTAGTATTCATGTTTATTAATTGAAGAAAAGGTGTACTATTAATATGAGGAATGATGGGGATGTGATACTAAGATTTAGGATTATGGATATTATTGCCCATAAGGTTGGGATGTGCTTCATGATTGAAACATTTTACATTATGAATAAAATTTATACTAACTACTAGAAGATGTGATAACTCTCATGTAGTGAGTCTATGGATGAATTAAAATAATATTTTGAGAATGTGGAAGACATAAAACCATAAGTTTGGTGTTTATTATTTGGAATCCAATAGTAAGAGGGATCCGAATTCATCCGCAAGGCTTTTGATTGGTTTTATCAAATCCATGAAAAGTAACTATAATTTGCTTAATATTATATTTAGAGTATCCAAGTTATTATAGTATCCAAAAGGAAGTAACACTAATGATAGATAATTCATCTAAGAAACTCTACTTATTAAGGCATTATGGATTCGAATCTTAATAAAGAGGGGTGGGTCATCAACTCAAAAAATAATTTCATCATTAATCATATCTTCTTCCAGAACATATATAGAGGGTTTCTTAGGGGAAGAAGATTGAGAAATGGTTTTCATAACATGATGTTATGTAGGTTTGGGACCTTTGGAGGTTAGGGCTAGCACTTTAGATTCACTAGATGGGGGTTGTTCAATGTCTCACAATTTTTGCATGAGAAACTTGTGATGATAAAGATAATTTATCACTAGTTCCATTAAAGGAATTTTGAAAATCATGGATTTGAGATCATATATAAAACTACATTATGTTTTATAGGTAGATTCATAATGATGCTTATATTGAGTATTAATATTTATTTTACAAGGAATGGAAGAACTAGGTTGAGGCTTTAATGATGAAGTTGACTCATCACTAATTTGTTGATCTAATGAAGAAATAAGATTGGTTGTAGTATTTTTAAGAAGTTATTATTTTGTATAAGGATTATTAGGTCTAGTGATAGGATGTTTCTGAGTGAGTTTATGAAGTATTTAACCTTTGATACATTCACATAGTAGGAGTTATTATAGTATGGGTCATAATTGGCATCAATAACACAAATTTTTATGTTAGAATGTTGGGTATTAGGATCCGATGGTTGAGAATATTTTTAAAATTTTAGATTTGCCAATTTGGAAGTGTAGGTTGAATTTTGGTAAGATTTAATATTTTAGTTATAGCTATTTTTTATCATAACATTCTTGGTATAAGTTTTCTCCAAACATGGGGGTGACCAATTTTTTTAAGGTTATTAAATGTCTCGAGAGAGTGACCAATGCTAGCATGGAACCCAAAAAGTGTATTAGGGTCATACAATGGTGGATGATTAGTATTAATATAAACATATGGTTTAAATGGAGATAACAACTTCTTCTTCTATGTCACACTAAAAGGACAATAGGATGGAAGTTGAGTATCTGAGTTAGGTACTCCTAATTTAGTTTTAGAGGATTGGTTCGAGGGTTTTTAGATATTATTACATTGGTTATAGTTTGGAAATATTTATTTGTGGAATTTTTAGAAGGTCAAAATTGAACCATAAGGAATCTTACATTTTTTTCTTGATGAAAAACCTTTTATGAGGTTTAGGGAGAGAATAGCATAACATTTTATTAGATAAGGGATTTAAGAGTGGTAAAAAAGAGTTTGAAAAGGTTATCATAACTCATTTTATGGTACACTTTATGATCTAGGGACTTCCATCATTTGATGAAAGTGTGAGAAAATTTGTTAGGAAGTTGCTTGGCATTAATGAAGTGGTTAAATCTATTTTTAAGGAGGTTATTGTGTTGGAATTACTTAACTAGAGCATTGAATAAATCCCCTAGTTATGTAATAAAATGTATAGTAATTTGGTTATAAAATTATAATACATATTTTATAAATGTTTTTTATAGAAGTTTGGTAGTATAAAAAGTATTAATTTAAACCCATTCCTTATAGAGATTGCTAAAATATTTAAGGAATAATTCAAGATATTTAGTCCCATAATATGTGATAGTTAGAGTGATGTTTAAAATTTCTATGGACATAATGAAGATAGAGGTTCATTTTGAAGATGCTTAAGCATTTTTTTATTCATTTGAGGTTGAGGTATGATACTCACATTGGCATCTCTAAGAAGGGGAGGAACAAAATTATGATTTGGTTGAGTCATAATGACTTGAGATTGGTTAGCCATTATAATAATGTGGTTTTGGAATTGGATCATTTAAGAACTATTATATGCTTACATAAGTTTCATTTGTTGGACCATTTATGCAAGGAATTGAGTTGTATCAATAGGTTGATTTTGATTAGAGTTATTAGGAGGGGGATGTCCAACATTAGCATTGGGAGGAATGTTCTTGGTGTTAGTGTTAGTTTCCATAACTGATGTAGAAGATGAATAAATGTTATTAAATCCACCATTATTGTTTTAAATGTAAATGGTGTTATCATCACAATTCTTAAAAATCTAGGAATAATCTAGATTTTTAATTTGGTTTATTTCTATAGGAATAATTTATGGATTATGTATCATCTTAGTATTATACACTTGGAAAACTCAAACCTTGGATATTCCTCTCAATTTTGGAGCTTTCCTTATTTCCAAAGTCTCTTATATGATATATCTTGTGCCCTTGGGCCTATCTCTTAGTTTGAATAGTCTTATATTGATGAATTATACCTTCTATCTTACCTAGAATTATTTAAATATACTTATCTTCCACCTCTAAAATGTTTAAGTCTATACTTACTTTCCTACTCCCTGGACACTAGCATCCAGGATAAACACCTACATCAATGTTGGTATCTTACTTTTATATAAGTGTATAGTGGTCTAAAGTCATCCAATTTACAAATTAAATGTATCCTAATGGTCAACCTAAGTGACTTAATGAAAGTTAATTTTCCAAATGTATTTATATAAATACAATATCAACCCTCATTCATTCCTCACTTAGGAAAAACCTATCATACACTCAAAAGACTTAAGGCATCTTAACAAAGAACTCAATCAATCACTCAATAATAAAAATATTCCCTATTTTCATATTAGTCATAGGGATAACACATACATAGGTCTGAAGTATTGAAGGAGCAGCCTAAGAGCCTAATTTTTCAAGTTACAAGTTAGTCATTGTTGTAATTTTTTACACATGTTACATGATTTACACATAAGCCAAAATATAAGGGAAAACTAAATTAGTCTAAGGCCTTCCTCAGATTATAAGATATGTTAGAAATGATTATTAATAGAGGGGTATTTAGGGATAGCTTGACACCATGTGCCCATTAACCCATTTCCCCTAAGGTCACTATGAATATGAAGAACTAGTATTTTACAATTTCATGAGGAGTGATAGTACATGACATAGATATGAATGAACGAAAGAAAAGGTGAATGCAAATCTAGAAGCATCCAGGTGGCTACATCCTTTTCTATAAGGTAATCCATAGAAGACACTTGTGTCAGGTTTAGATAGTAGTGTCGATGTAACCATCCTAAGTTTTTTCTAGTGTCGATAGCTCTAGAAGCATCCAATCCAAAATATGATACTATTAAAGTATCCATTTCCAGTCTACTTTATACTTAATCCATATCTAGAACTATATTAACATTAAAACAAGATAAGTACATTAATTATTTGTCATTTTCATATCTAGTATATTTGTACTTACTATTTTAATCCTATCTCAATTTAATGAATTTAGCATATGTTTATATCTAAGTTTAGCACCCAATTGGCCTACTATAGAGAAATTTTATCATACTTGTGCCCTTGGCTATCTCTACCATTTTAATCCTAGATAAATATAATCTATAAACTAATTTAGGGTTAGACATTTGGTGAACCCATTATTTGAACATAAAACCCTAGGCGAATTAGGGATTTATAATTTTTCTTGATTGTTGTACTTTGTTGAAAATTCTAAATTTTTCACTTGTGAGTAAATGGAAAATGTTAATTCAAAAAAACTATTCCAAATGGAAGATAAAGAATCATTAATTAATCATCTCAATAATAACAATAACTTAATTGATGCATTTGTATATGTTAAAAGAGATGAAATAAGTAAACATGATAAAACTAAGAATTATTCACCTAGTGATGGAGATTCCTTAGAATGTATTACAATTTATTCCATACCAATCAATCTACCTACATATAGTGTAGGCATAAATTATGTCTTCTAAACTTTGTTTCATAAAACTACTATTACTACATCTACCATGGAATTACCAAATGCTTTAACTCAAATACTAGTTGCAATGCCTATTACTACTCAAACCATGTTTACATCCCATTTGGTGACTATCCAACTTGATAATATAGATACCAATGGGTGTATAGTTAAAACACTCCTTCAATTTATGAAGACCTTGGATGAAAAAGTTACAAACATTGAACAAAATTATTTAAAGTATCCTCATGCTATTGATTTCCAAGATGTGTTGCATAACCCTCTTGCACTTGAGATATCTGTACACCCTTTTCCAACTAGTTTTTTTCACCTAAGTTCACATTTTATGATGACAAGGGTGATCTTGAATAAAATCTTCAAACCTTTATGGCATGTCTTGACTATACCTTCAATGATAAACTTTTGATAAAATTATTCCCCAAAAAACATAAGGACTATGCCTTAAGGTGGTTATATAACTTACCTATCCAATCCATGAAAGAATTCAAACCTCTTATAGATCAATTCCTAGCACACTATTCCATTAATTTTTTGGAAAGGTTTCCTATGCTCAAATTTCCAAAATCAAACAATGAACAAATGAACCTATCAATTAATATGTATTGAGGTACAAGACAATGCTAGCTAAAATAACTAATACTATGGAACATAAGGAGTTACAAGACACATTTAAATAAAGTTTGATTTCTCCTTCACATGATTCTATTGTTTTCAAGAAGTTCAAATATTTTGATGACCTATGCCATGTTGTAAAATACCATGAAATGAAGTTTATTTCATTGAAAAATCTCAGGTATGTAGCAAACACAACAATTGCATCTACATCTAGTACCAAGTTTATAGTCAAACCAAGCTATAAGATAGAACATCCTAAGCCTAAAAAGGAAATAACCACACTAATTAACATAGTTTCATAGTAAACTAATAAAATTATCCTATCTAATTCACTAAAGATATAATTTACACACTTACTTGAGTCTACCACTTCTTTACTCCCATGGATAGTAAAGTGTCATCATATATATATATATATATATATATATATATATATATATATATATATATATATATATATATATATATATATATATATATATATATATATATGAATAGACCTCTACCTAAAAATATGATATGAATGCTTATTGTGATTATCATCAAGGACTAAAACATTAGATTAACATATTTTTTACCTTGAAGCATAAGATCCAAGATATATTTGATGAATAAAATTTTACATTTGATGATCCTCCCAAGGAGTCAAGTTCACAACCGGGTGATCACCAAAAATAAAAAATATCTAACAATCCTTTAAAAAAACCATTATAATAAGGAACTAAAAGTTTAAATGGAATATAATTCACATCCTCTATCATCACATTATGGACACCCATTAGATGGGATTATTGGTACATATACATTATATACACATCTTATGGTTTAGAGACCTTGTATTTATTGATGATAGTGATATTAAGGATGATGACTCTTATCTTCATTCTTTATTAATTTGATCATACCTTGATAAACACCTTATACATAGTGTTATGATTTATAATGGTGTAAGAGAGAATGTTTTCACCATCACATTACTTACGCACTTAGGTTATACTCAACATAATTTACATCCTTATACTAGATCAATTAGATCATTTGATGGGATTTCCTAGAAGCTTCTTGGTGAGATTAAACTACCCTTACAGGTCAGTATCATACATGTGGTTACTACCTTTTTAATTATAACTTCCATATACATATTTGAAATGTTATTAAGAAGACCTTGGATGCATACACTTTGAGTATTACCTTCTATAATTCATGGATGTGTTAAATACATTTATGCCAATTAGATAATTAAAATTTATAGAATCCCATATGAGAATCCTCTTGAATATGAATAACTTATACCCATGTAGTTAACTATCAAACCCAATAAGTTTAATCCAACATAAAAGGGTAAGTAACATGAAATTTCATTTACCAGGTGGCTAGTACTTGAGAGAACATTACATCAAATACATACAATGGATTCCATGGACTCATTATCTACTATGCACCATGCTTAAATATATAGAGCACTTACACATGTTCCTATTTTTTCTATTCCAAATAAACCATAGAGGATTCAATAATGGGTTCCAAGAAACCATATTACTATTATTCCTACTATTTATCCAAGACCATAGAGTCTTATTTTACATATGTAGAGCATCATAAACACTAAAATGAGAGATATTGTACCTATACATGCTCCTTAGTAGCATCAGCATATTATTAAACTAGGTTGATAGTGGGGAGATATCTATGATCACCCTTTGGATGGGATCATAGGATAGCCCTTCCCTTTCACATTATATATTTGTCTTATTATTTTGAGGTAAGGTAAATAATGGTTTATATTCTTCCCTCACCTTAAAAGGGGGAAATATAAGTGGGGGCATGTCATAAAGGCATGCTCTCCATATTCATCATAATTTTTAGATTCAATGGGGGCATGCTTTGGAAGCATGTTCTCCACACTTATTTAATATTTAGTACTTATATTATTTTTCAAATTCAATAGGGGCATATCATACAAGAATGGATTCCACACATTCATAGTCTAAAATTAAATTAGAAGGAATGATTTAGAAGCATGTTCTCTATATGTAATTATAAATGCATCATGTCTATAAATCAATCTTAGATTATATGGGATAGACCACACGTACACTTTCAATTAGGGGCATACAATTATTAAGCGAGAGCATGACCAATGTGAGAATCTACTAGATCTGATTAGGGGATCACTTTCCACAACACACCATGTGAGGTAGGGTTCCAAATCCTATAGTTTAACACAATCTCAAAATAACCCTAAAAGAGTCTTATGATTTAATATTTAACTAATCTAATAATAATAAAAGTAAATCTAATCTTGTGGCATAAAATGGGGTTTAAAAATAAAACAAATAAATAACAAAACTAAACATGTATAGAAGACATATAATCACGTCAATATATATGAAATACTAATACATGGAAGAGAAGAATACAAATGCACTATCATTAAACTCTTATAAAGGATGAATAAAGTTATGAATACTTACCTTTGAAGATGAACCCATTAAGCCTCAATATCCCCCTTGGAGGTGCTTCACAAGAGATTATCATAGTATGCAAGGATAACTAAGATAAATCAGATTTAGGCTACAAAACCTATCGAAGCATCCAAAAATTTATCCACAAGACAAGATCAGAGATCAAAAAGAAAGTATTGAATCCTAAAACTTTATTCCCCAAGAAAAATGGTCAATAAGTAGATGTTCATTTTTACCTCTTTACTTAATTTTTCACTCTTATAAAATGGTGGTAAATGACCTTGTATATATAGTAGTATCTTACCCTAAAATAATTTAGGAGCATTAACTTTGCCTGGTTGGCTAAGAAGTTAACAAGCCAAAAGAGAGAAAAAGTCCCTAAACGGTGCTAGGTTGACCTGGTTGACCTAGCACAACCAATAGGTAAAAAGGGTGATAAGGCATGAAATGAAAGATAAAACATAGAAAGTGATAATAATAGGTATAACTAAGAATAATAAGCTTGGGTTTAATGGTTTCAGAAGGCTAGTGTGTGTATAACAAGTGGCAAAAGGAACAATAATCTTATAAAGCACCGATGGTCTATCCACCTCTTTACTAGTACAACGCTTAAGGCATGAACATAGAGAGATTAAGAATTTATAGGTTCTTGAAAGATATGAAGTGTTAGTAATCAATAAAACTTAAAAATATTATGTGCATACATATGCCCCAACAAAAGCTCATCATGTGTCATGTGAGTACAACACAGGATGGTGCTTCAAAAGAAAACATGAAAACACACAATGATAATGCTAAGTATGTTAAAATAATCATAAAATATGATAAATTAAAGGATGGAATTGAAAAACACATAACTTTAACTTAGTTGTAGAGAAAGAAGTAGGATATAATAAATGAAGGTGTCTAATGTAGAGTACACTAGGTAAACCCTATAGAAGTTAGTGCAAAAAATACCCAAAAAGAGAAATTATTGGAAGATAGAAACATGATAGTGTAAAATAGTCTCTATGTCATCATGATTCTAATTCATTTTATTATTTGTAAAATGGATGAGTAGAAATAAAGATAGAGCCAAAACAAGAAATCTGCAGGACAAAATTTGAAAGATTTGAATTTTAAAAAGTGTTTTTAAATATGAAAAAGAGAATTCATTTTGCATTTTGAATTATGAAAGAGATAAAGGAGATATCTAAGACCAAATAAGGCTATGATGGTGAAGGAATGACATGTTATATGAGGAGGACACCTAGAGGTGGCAATAGTTACACTACAGGGATGAAACTACAGATCTCAAACTAGTTTTTGAAATTTATATTGAATTAAGTTAATTTTTGATAAAATTTGATTTTAAGTACTTATATATGTAAAAATTGAGAAAAATTATATTATAAGAATAGAAAATAGGAATATGTGAAAAGGGTTTGAAGGGTTTATAAAGAAAGTGAGTGAAATGAACATTTTGGAAAAAATATACTAGGTCAGCACACATATTGCACTAGGTTGACCAAGTCAACCTAGTAGGATAAAATAGGTTAGAATCCATATGGTCAACCTAGTAGGTATAGGTTGACCTAGTCTAATGTATAGGTTAAAAATTTATAATAGAGTGAGAAACTAGTTCGTAAGGGCCAGAATGAAAACTTAGTATCAGAGAGGGTAAGATAAGAGGGTGGAATTGGAATTTGAAGTCAACTATGATAAAAATAGGGAAATTTTGGCTAAACTAGGTTGATCAAGGAACTTGTTGACCATTTTTGGGTATAACAGGACAAAAATCAGTCCCCTTCTTCCTCTGATGTTTTAGGCCAATTCAATTTTGATTTTGCACAAGTCTAGGAATTTCTACAGACTCTGCAGGTCTATTTCTACAGACTCAGCAGGTTTTGATTTTCTACAGACTCAGCAGGGTTTGATTTTCTACAGACTCAACAAGGCTTGTATTTCTACAGACTCTACAAGTCTATTTCTATAGACTATGTAGGTATATTTCTATGGACTCTATAGGTCCATTTCTATGGACTTTGTAGGTCTATTTCTATGGACTTAGCAGGTTTTGATTTTCTATAGACTCAGCAGTGAGTTTTTATACTAACTCTGCAGGTGTAATCTTTGACAGATGAAGGAATAGTTCAGAGAGTGCAAGGTTTTGCAAAGATTCTTTAAACTCTTGTCTAAATAAATTCACAAGGAAAGAGAGCTAAAATGGTTTAGAATACACTTTTCCTTAAGGTTGGAAGAGTGGTTCAATGACATAATCTTTCCAAGAGTTAGCACCTTTGAACTTTTGAACCAGTTCAACACCTTCGGTTCATCACTTGGCTCAACACCTTTGGTTCATTGCTTGGTTTAATGCCTTCAATTCATCGCTTGGTTCAATGCTGTTGGTTCATCACTTGGTTAAATGCCTTCAGTTCATCACTTAGTTCAATCTCTTGGTTCAATCAAAGAGTTCAACGCTTGGTTCAAATGGTGAGTTCAATGCTTGGTTCAATCGGTGAGTTTAATCACTTGGTTTAATTGGTGAGTTTAACACTTGGTTTAATCACTTGGTTCACCATGAAAGGTTCAAAGGCTCAGTGTGCAATGCTAAACCATTGAACCGTTGAACCATTTTTGGTTCAATCAGTTGGTTCAATAGCTTGGTTCAAGGGAGCGTCCTAAAGCTAAAGGGCAAGTGCCCTTGTGGAGGGCAGTTCTAAGTTCAAAAGCCCTTGTGGAGGGCAGGGAATGCTTCAAAGAGGCCATAAAGAAGTGGTTTAGACCTTTTAAATTTTTGTTAAGGCAAAGTCTTGAATTCCTTCAGACTTTTTATCTGAAGTATTTCCTTCAGACAAAAAGTTTGAAGGAATTTGGGGGAGGCTACAGCCAAAGAACCTAAATGAATGGCGAACAACCAGGACAAATTCTCACAGAGTTTTTGTCCACAGGAAATTTTTTTGTAGAAAAGCTCAAAGCAAAAAATATTGTAGAAAGGGTCAAAGAGACAAAAAGGATGGTGACATCTTGAAAGCCATCAAACTTAAGAAGATGGATTAGCCATTGTTTTTCAAATGATGATGGGTGCACAGATGTCAAATTTAAGGCTGTCAAATAGCCATTGGTTTTAAAATGCTTGTGCACCAACCATGGAAAGAGACCAAAGAATGTAGTGATCTACCATAAGATCACCCCCAAGGCTAAAGGAGTAGAAGGAGACAAAGTAGAAAGAAGACAAAGAGCCTAGAGAACAAAGAGAGAAAAGTGCCAAGTGTAAGAACAAGTAGATAGTCCAAGTGGCAAAGGGAGGCACTGATTCAAGAAGTTACTCTGATAGGTGATACAGTGTCTGTGAATTGATTATTAGGAGGTGCAAATGACTAATAGTACAACTCATTTTTCTTCATTTTTCATTAATGAGTAGACAAACTATGTAATCACCTTGAAGAAGCAGTCTTGTAAGCAAACAAATGGTGTGGCTCATAATTTCTCATTGATGTTTAAGCGGCTTGCTCTTCCCAATGACCAAAGCACAAATGGCTCATTTGTAAAAAAGGGTGCCAAAAGGCCTCCTTCCTTCCTCTATATATTGTATACTTGTCATTTGGAAAAGGATCTTTTCACATTTGTAAGGCGAAGCCCTAGCAAATTTTCACCTAAAATTAATAAATGCATTTTTACCTCTATTCTGGTTAGATATCTCTATGTGTGTCTGAGTGTCAGTTTGTGTTTAGTCATTGATTCTTAATGCTTCCACAAGTTTAACACCAACACACCTAGTGTATATAAGGTTCCATTTCTATAGGTGACAAGGAGAGCTGTATTTGGAAGTGCAGAGATAGAAGTAGATACTATACAGTGTGCCTTTCTACAGCACCTTTGGTGAGTCTCTATTTTCTGTGTTCCATTAAAGCCTCCCTGTTAAGCTTCTTATGACTTGGTCCTTCTACCAGTTTGAAGTGTACGTATGTGTTTGTCTAGATTCAAGTGTGAGTGTGAGTAGGTCAAATCATTTGGTGCATCACCTCTTTTAGAGTAGTTTTGTTTTTCTGTAATCCTTCTCCCTTTTCACCCCCATTATATATCTATATACCTGTATTAGCACTTATTAGAACAACTCAGATGCATCAAAGGGAGCTAGCCCTTACCTAGAGACTCTCCCCCCCAGCTTCACCAGTCCCATAGGTGAGTGGGGAGTTTCCATTTTGATGTGTGGAAGGTAGGAGCTTGGCTTCTTGCCCTAGGTGCAATCCATTGCATCAACATAACTAGAATACTCATAGAAAAGCATGCAAAAAGCTGAAAGAGGGCTAAAATCACCTAAAATGACCAAAGGAGGGAAGGAGGGACCAATAAAGTTAAAAATAGGATAAAATGAAGAAAATGAGTAAGGTAATAGCAATTAGGCTTATTTTTAATTAAAATTGTAAAAAAAATGATATAGAAAGAATGTATCGTGATTATACATGACATGGATGGAACTAATACATCCTTTGTTATTTCTTTGTTGTAGAGCCAGATGAGATTTTAGAGGTTGGTGAACATGTCTTAATTATTATATTTTTTAGATAGATTTTCAGATGGGGATTAAACTAAACTAGTAGCCATAGATCTAGGAGGTATATCTGATATGTGTAGGATCCCCTTCAATGCTGACCTATTATTCATGTTCTTAGGATGCTAAGAATGATTAACTAACACATTTGGATGGGATATGGATGGGGATATGATAGAGGTAGGTATCACACTAGAGGATATCCATGCCATCCTCAAGCTACCCATAGCAAGAGCACCAGTGACCATAGGGATACTAGATAGCATAGAGGAGAGGAGTGCCTTAGACATGTGTGATAAAATCTTAGAGATGATATTGAGAGTATGGAGAGTCAATATGGATGATTTGTATATATCATATATTCTATACCTAAGGTGATGATGGGCCTTATGACATAGTGGGTACTCTATCATAAGTTGGATGGCAAGGTATCACTATTTATGGTAATTTTGATCAAGATGATGATAGAGGAGGGAGTACTATATGATCTAGGCTCTATCATCTAGGTCCAACTCATACATGATCTATTCAATATGTTGGTTAGATGGTAGAAGACTATGGGATCGATCATACTATTGAAAAGATGGATATATGAGATATTTTTGATATATTGATCGACTGGGTTGTCCCATGTAGTCGATGATGGGTTAATTTGAGTGTAGAGATGGAGAGAGGACCAGGTAGTGTGGGTCATTCCCCACATGTTAGTGATAGATTCATTGAGATGTGTAGACATCATGTGGCAAATTTATGGGCATATAATAGATACATAGGTGAGCTAGCACATAGTTACACCATCATTGGAGAGGAGAGAGGTAGTTGGAGACTATAAATGGTAAAAATATCCACATCTAATGTCATGTGTGCTAGGACAAAAGGGGCTACCTCATCTAGTGACATCAATACTGATGATCAACCAGTGGGCCTGGCATGTGAAGGATCCATGAGGGAAGAGAGGAATTGGACCACTGATAGTAAATCCAACACTAAGGCCACATTGGGATTGACCATGGACTAGTTAGGCATGATGAGTGGTAAAGGAGGAGGTGGAGGAGGCTAAGATACTAGATATACCACTACCAAACCCATAACAAGATAATAAGTGGCCATCGAGGACATGATAGTGATGGAGACAAGAGAGAGTGGAGATTATAGACATCCTAGATGATCCCATAAATGATCTAGAAGAGATGATAGAGAGACAACTTAGATGGAGGCTAAGATGGACAAGAACCATGATAAATAGATTCAAGCTAAGGAGGTGACTAAATCAAGAGGTACTAGGAAGCCATGCAGATGAGGAGACTATGATAGGTGATCATGTAGATGATGAAATCATGGGAGAGAGAAACATATAGATATGAATATGGTTTAATTATTTAGTATGTTTCTATTTGGTTTGGTAGTAGATAGATATAAATAGATATTATGAGATATGATAGTGATCTAATATCCCTCTAGTGTGATTTTTTAGGCATACCTAAGGATGAGGGGGAGAGATGGGGGTCCTTAGTGAGGGGAGTACTTTATGACATCCTAGATGAGACTCTATATCCATATGACCCCATGAAATTAGAGGATTTGAGTGTACCATCTACCCCAACTTAGGCAAGTTGGTTTAGATTAGCTGACAAGTTGGTAAGGTAGATACAGGTGCAGAGAGAGGATGTAGCCATCAATAGAGATGGGTGTAGGCGAGAGACAAGTTTGATAGGAATTAGTAAATGAGAGAGTTTTGCATTTGTAAATAGTGACATAGATGACACTAGCATATATAATGATGTAGACTCAACTAACATATGTAAATACAATGACCTACACTAAGTTGGTGCAGGTGCAGGTGTAGATAACATGTCTATAAGGATAGGTAGAAGGATTTATATCTTAGACTACCTCATTATAGTAGAATATTTAGAGGATTCAAATTAAAGCCTGAATAGGTATCATGGTTAGGCCACAAGATAGACAAGATAGAGTCCAGCCCTAGAGCTGAGGCTTTGTATATGGTTGTATATGTTATATCAAAATCATGGTATAATATGATGTATTATTTTGGATTATTAGTGTTGGTTGCATATGTTGTCTCTATGATGGTTTATGGATGCTTTTGTATATATTTCTTTCAAGAACATATATTTAGATTTATTATATATCCTATAATAAATATATGTGGGGTGGTTTCTTTTCTAGTATTATGGACTACACATGCATGGTTAAAAAGAAATAGGCAAAAAAGGACTTGGAAAAATAAAATCAATCAAAGAAATGTATTACACATTGGTTCAAGTTGGGGAATGTGTAATAACAAAAAATGACTGTGTAAAAATCCAATAAAATGGCAAACAATATGGTAAAAGGGGATTTGTTTATAAACCAATGTAAAATATTTTTGCACCAAATTAAAACAAGTAAAATCATACTAAATATCACGTTTGGAAGTATTATAAACAATGTAATAAAATGAAATGTATGTAAAAGGGCATAAATGGTAATAAAAAACAAATAAAAAATTAAGTCAATCAATTATAATATATCATGATGAGAAGTACAAAAGAAAAATAAAATTTTCAAAAATGTGGTCTTAAATTGATCATACTAATTCAGGCTAGGAAGTATGAAAAATTCATGAAATGGTTGTAATTTTACATACACTCAAAAAAGAAAAAAAAAGGTGAAATAAAAATGAATTAAGCATAGAACACACTAAATATTAAGATGGGAAACATGTCAATGGCATGTAACCTTCGAATCAATTAAATCTTATCTCATATTTGACACATGTAATTTTGGATGATAACTTATTTATTGGAAAATTTTGTGAGGAGGGCTGGGTCCTATCCATGGTCCTACACTGCAACTTGAAAAATAAAAACCTAAGGGGTACCAAATAAAGATTAGTAAGTATAAGGATGAGTAATGGTAAATCAAGGATATGGGTAATAGGTTAGAAAATATGTTAATTTCTAAGGGATTTCAGGTCCTATCTATGCTCTTATAAATCAACTCACAAATTATATCCCATGGGGAGTGATCAATAAGAAAAATAATAAATCCCAAGAGGAAATATTAAGAAAAAGGAATGAAAGAGGGAATGTAAGAAGCAAGACTTATGTGTCTTATGAGAATACCTTAGGAGGAAAGATGCATACTAAGGATGTGAAAAGACACTGAGTGACTAGTGGTCATCTATTTACAAAGGAAACCCACTTGCTATAGACACAACTTTGTAGGAAAATAAGTGTGCTACTAAGATCAACTCATGATGGTAGATCGATATAAGGAAAATTAAAATGGACCTACCTTCCCATGATGTGTTACCCACTCCTCAGGGCCACTTACAAAGTCATTGGTCTACTATGAAGATTGGGTACTTGTGTGAGAAAGTATGTAGCACTAAAAGATTTTTTATTATTCTCTTCTAATCTACTAGCCTACCACACCCCAAAGTACCTAAACTCTAACATGAGGCCAACTGTGGAGTTTGAGCTTTGACTATAAGAAGGAGATGTTCTTTGAATCACATCTTTTAGTGTGATTAGACTTTTAATAATATTCAATATTTTTTCCTTTTGATATCAATGCCTTTTGTTTAAATGATTTATATTTTAACTTTCTTTTGAGGGCTTTTGAATATCCCTCCTTCATAAAGATTTGGAATGACCAATCATGAGAGATATAATGATACACAATAATTAGCTATAGTCCAAGGCTAAAGGAGGATAAGTAACCTAGGACAAAAGACTGACTATAACACTTAGGCTTGAAAATGAATGTATCATGTGATCCCAAGTCTTAATTATGTATATGTTTAGTTAAAAAAAAATGGAATAATGTAAAAAGGAGATCCAAAGGAGGACCTGTGAAAAGAAATGGTAATGAAAAATATTGCTTACTAACTGATCACATGGTAATAGGAGATAGTAACCAAATGGAAGAGGGTAAATATAACCAAGTCACCATGATAACTATCTATGAAAAATAAGTATAAAAAATTAAACAATCATGAAGACACAAGGAAAGAGTTTTTAGAAAAACTCTAAAGGAAAAGAAAGCAATGATAAGGGAAATACAATCATATGTAAAATGTAAAAAAGTAAAATGATAAAATAAGCTAACTATAGTACAACAAGAAGAAAAAACATGATATAAGATAAGAAATAATTTGACACAGTGTCAAATGATATAATAAAATAGATAAAAAATATATGAGTGGAGCACATTTCCACTCCAAATATAAATGTGAAATCACCATGCATGTGCTCATAAATACTAGTAAATTTGTCAACACACATTATCCAATACATTAGATAAGTCTCTATGAAGCTATATGTGTACTAAAACTAAAGTCTCATCAATATTTAGTGAATATTGGGCAAATACTTATTTTTTGATCTCCTCAACTAAAAAAGTAGGAATTCTCAAAGGATGGTGTTAAGGAGGAAAGTTAGGAAAAGGTTGGTCAAGACAATGTGTGAAAATAGGATCTATAAGAGAAAAAGGAATCACAGGTGGAGAAGGATCCACAGGTGAAAGACTCATCAATGGAGAAGGATCCATAGGTGAGGGAAGGTCCATAGGTGAATAAATCATAGGTGGAGGTACAAAAGGTGGTGAAAGGACCACAAGAGGTGATGGAACCACTAGAGGTGGAGCCATGTGAGCAAATTGAGGATCCTCCTTTCAAGAATGCCCTATGGGAAGAATGATAGATGATCTAGGGATGGATACAAGGTGATATTAAATATGTTTATGAAGAATATGGAAATTATTGGTGTGATGTGTTCCAAATATGTTCCATAGACAATATACCTCACCAGACTTAGGTAAGTATTTAGGAAGTACCTTTGGGGGTGGTATGGCTTTGCTTGATGATGGGGAAGAAGGATGAAAGGTATCAAGATATTATCACAAGTTATGATAATGGGTGTAAGGATGGTTATATATCCCATGAAATAAATATATATGCTTGTGAGTGGTTTTAGGAGCACTCATGAAAGGAGGTGAAATAGGAATGGAAGAAGTTGAAGAGGACTCATCAGCCTAATTGGTGGGAGAAGTAACCATATTAGATAGTGGAAGAAACCCATCATCAAGGGAGGGTGATGATGAGGAAGGATTAGAAAAAGGATCAATATTAATAAAACTAATATGATAAGCAAGAAGAGGCTCAAAAATAGTAAGAGATAAAATAGGTTCAACTAGAGTGGAAAAAGGAACAATCTTAGCTATAACTAGCCCTATTGAAGGAGGAGCAAGATTTGTAGAAAGTCTAAGGAGGACTACCCTAAGTATGAAAAAGTGATAATTTTTGGTCATAACACAATCCAAGAGCGTGGTCCTAAGTGGATCCTTATAAATTGGAGGTATCAACACCATCTCTACCCTACAATATAGAGGAAAAATGCAAGAATAAGGAACTATAAATGAAAGAGAATGATGAGATGCATAAAAAGACTCAAGTAAATAAGAGAGGTAATGAAAAATATTGGCATCATGAGCCTAGATAAGGCTACATAAAAAATGATCATCTAAAGAATAGACATCATCATAATCTATATTATGAAAATTTATAACACAGGTTAGGATGACCTTGTCATTAGAGGAAGCTTGGTGAATAGAGTGCCTATTATTGGTTAATACTATGGGAATGTCATCACATGGAGGCTTGTGAGAATGAGGATATAAATAAGTAGGAGATGAAGTGAGAGATTAGAATTTTTTATAATTAAGTTAATATTGTTAGGTTCATCATCATCAAAGTTTAAAAGATTAGGAGGAATGTTACCAATGAGTTATGGATGCCCATTGTAACCTCTAGTTGAGTTGACCAAAAAGTTGAGACATTATGACTAATGGAATGTAACACTAGGAAAATGGTCAAGAGTAGGAATTTTGAAGACACCATGATATTGGAATTTAAGTGTTAGTGTCTCCTTGAATCCTATAAATGGCTCCATTATAAGGAAATTTAATGCATTGGCAGGAAAAAGATGTGATGGATCACATACGATGAGTCCATGACCTACCAAGAAATATGTTATATGAAAGGGGGAAGTTAAATATCATCACCTTCACATGAATGGTGATAGGTGGGATGGTAATATGAAGCCACACACACCCTAAAGGATGCATTTTACTTCTATTGTATCCTTGGCATGTGTTGTATGTAGACTCAAGATTAAATTATAAATACCCAAGAGTCTTAATAAAATCAAGGGAAGTGACACAAGTACCAGAACCCTCATCAATCAAGGCTCACTTAATTTGTATATCATTGATTTTGATGTTAATAAACAATGAAGGATCACTTGCATAAATTAGAATCTCATCTATAATCATAGATGCGATGGGAAACCATAAAGAAATAGAAGTGTCTATAGTTTCATCAACATTAATAAACATCTCTTCACATTATTATAAGATACTATCCTCAGATCTAGATAAAGTATCCTCCTATCTTGCTAGAGGAGGGTGAGGTATTTTCATCTTGAATGATAGTTGAATGAGGTGGTTTCTATGATATGGAGATGTCTTCATGAGTTCAAGGAAAGTATCTGAGATGGAAGATTAATAAGTTCTACAATGGGATCCCACTCATCATAACCCATAGGGAGATTATTAGATATAGGTGTGTAATGATTAAGAAGGTCTTCAAAAGGTGGATCTATAGAGTATTGAAATTTATGTTGATAATAATGAGAAGGTTGAGAAGAAGGTTTTAAATCATTTGTTGATGAAGAAGTAGCTGGTTTAGATTGATATTGAAGTTTGGAAGAAGAAGTGTCAGTAGAAATTAGATTGTTATTATTATTAGAACGTGATGGGAGAGAAGTATAAATAGCATGAGATGTGTCATCCAAGGGAGAATCATAAATTAGTTCATCTTTAAAAATAATATCTTCTTTCCTCAACTCATTTAAATGAGTTGGAGAAGAATCCTAGATAACATGATAAGTTTTATGGGAAGGAGGAGTGTAGATAGGCTACGAATCAATGAAATCCACCACTCTTTCCATATTGATAATGCTAACCACATTCTCTTCAGAATTTGGTTCAATAAAAATTTCTACATTATTTGTGGAAGAAGTGGGCTTATCTTGACTTTTTTGGATTGGTTGATGATTAGGTAAGGGGTCTTTATAGATAGCTAAATGAGCATTTTCTTGATTTAAGGCTTGATTTTTATCATGTGATTTATAATATTTGAAATCAATCTCATAGGCTTGTTGATGTTTATGGATAATGGAATCATGATTGAAATTTGGGCCAAGAAGAAATTCCATGACTAAATTATGCAGTCTATAAGTCTCGTGAGAGTGATCCCGACTAGCATGAAACCAATAAAACATATTAGGATCATACCATGATTTCATAGGTCGAGTAGGGTTAAGCTCTCAAAGAAGAGGCCTACATATATGTTTAAGTAATTCATTCAAGGATACAGTCTTATGGACATTAACATTATTTTTTGAGAAAGTAGGATTAGTGAATTGTTAAGAAGGAGCTAGTTCTGAAGGAGTAGGAATGATAACTTACACATTATTAATGGTGTTATACGAATTAGTAACACCATCATTGGTAATATTATGGTTTTTATTCTTTAATAATAGGTGAGGGATTGTATAAGGTTGGGGCATCTCGAATTGACATATGATGAAATCTTGTCTTTTGGCTTGATCGATAGCTTCCTCCAAGGTACATGGAGAAAGGGTATGGACTCAATATTTTAATGTAGGAAATAAATAATTTATAAAGAGATGAAAGAGATTATCATCCACCATGTTATGTTCACATTTATTTAATAAAGTATTCCATCTCTTGATAAAGGCTTAGGTAGTTTCATTTTCATTTTGTTTGTAATTGATGAAATGGGCCAAAGTGTTCTAAAGAAGATCATTGGTTTGAAATTATTATACTAAAGCATTTACTAAGTCCTCCAAACTAGTGATAGAGTGTGTTCTAAGTTGATTATACCAATCTAAGGCATCACCTAAGAGTATTTTGGCTAAGAGTTTGGCATCAACAAAGGTATTTAACTTGACCCAATCCTTATAAAGATTTACAAATGTCTTGAGGTGAAGAGTAGGATCAGTTGATCCATCATTAGAAATTATAGGTGTTATACCTCCAATGTTAATGTTATTTCAGTTGTAAGAGGTTCATTTTGTAAATGATTGATGACTTTGTCGACTAATGGAGGTTTAGAAATGAGATTAGCTTAAGAATATTAAAGAGGGGAAGGAGGAACACTTTGGTTATGTGTGCCCCAAGTCATTGGTTGAGGATTAAATTGAAGATTAAGAAGGTGGTTTTGCATTCTCATCATTTGGTTCATATTATGAGCTTGGAATATGTTCTTTTGATTCAGAGTTTACAATAATTGTTGATGATTTTGATTATTATTATAATAAGTAGTATTGGTGTTTGTGTTGGTGTTAGTGGCTTGGGTACCACTATTAGTATTGATATGAGTTTGAGAATAACTATGAAAATTTGAGGCACTAGTGGAAAAAATTTCTTGTAAAGCAAAAGATAGACTAGTAAATGGTTGAGAGGAAGAATCACTAGAAACATGAGTGACTTAGGTAGCAAATGATGAACTAGTGGAAGGATTAAAGATAATGGATCTTATGAGAGGCCCACTAGATGTAGAACCTGCCATATTAATTAAGATACTAGGTATGGAGGTATAAGAAGTTAAAGAAGAAGATGTCATGGCATAAGAAGGAGTCAATATTGAAGGAAGGGGTTGAGAATCAAATAAATTTGTACCCCCAAATCTAATTGATAAAGTTGGAGTAGGAAAATGAGGTTATTCAACTTGATGGATAATCATGAGGTTATAGATGGTAGAAGGATCCTTCCCTCAATGTTGAGGGAATTCTATGATAAAGAAGAGCATTTCAAGAGTATACTCTAACTCAAGCTAAACCTCTAAGAGAAGAGGAGGGGTTTGATGCAAATGGGTATGATGAGGGGTCCCATAGTTCATCGTACAAGTTTTAATATGAACATTTCTAGCATTCATGAAAGGAGACCTACTTTGTCTATAGGAGACCCTATTAGGATTGTGAATTCCATCATGTTTATTGATCAAAATTTAGTGTTTTCACCAAATAAAAAGTCCATGATGAAATAAACATAAGCAAGATGAGAAATCAAAGAATCAAAAAGTGATTTAAATATTACTAGGTTGACCTGGTTGACCTAGTGCAAAAACATGGGCTATAAAATTGTATAGGGTCTACAAAGTTGACCCAGTTCATTAAATAGTGACTAGAAAAAAGAGGTAAAGATGCTCTAAATAGTACTAGGTCAACCAAGTTGACCTATCATAGTGTACAAGGGTTGAAAAAGATATAGGGTTGATAGGGTTGACCTAGTACAATAGATAGGGAAGAAAATAAAATTGATAACAAGCTATGAATTCAAGAAAGATAATTGTAAGTAATATAAGAAAATACTAAGTACTAAACGAGAAACAAAGAATTAATTTAATTAACACTGACCAATCCAATTAATGCACATAAATAAAAATCTTGCACTAATATTGGATAATGTAAGATTTTACACACACATTTGATCAAAGAGTAAGCAATCAACTTGAAAGTAAAGCTAGCTACTTGGTCAACCTAGAATGTTGATTAGATTATTATGAATGATTTTAAGTGTAAAGGAAAATTGGCTATAAGGAAGGTAATATATATCAATCTATGGATAATTTTAGGTAAGTTTAAGATGAAATGGACTATAGTGGTAATGATATAGGATTGGTATTGGGGCCTACCACCTCACTTCACACACTATAACAATAAGGGTAATGGGCATTTAACCAAAATATAACATTAACCATGCTTTATACTTGACCAAATCATCAAGTTGGCTTCCCCTTTGGTGATGAAATCCAAGGAGGTTGGCATGGGTAGTAATTTTTTTAAAAACTTGTTGATGTTTATGTAGTTTGGCCATATGTGCATAAAATAGAAATAGTACAACTAAGTGATTAATTTAAAATCCCCTAATTAGACCATGTGAACTATTACAAGCATATAAAAAATTAAAAAGAAAGATGTGATTAACATATATGGTTAATTCCAAATTTGAAACAAGGTATAATTGAGAAACTATATGGACAATCATACAGAATAGGGTCAACAAGGTCAAACCTATACTATGGAAGCAAAGTCTAAAAGTGAACTAGGTTGGTCAAGTTGACCTAGTTATTTTAGAAAACACATAACATAGAACCAGGTCCATAGGGTTGACTTAGCTGACTATGTAAAGGTAGTTTTTAAAGAATGTGAAATTGAAATGAAAGTACAAAAAAAGAAGATATAGAGAAATAAAAACTGCCTTGAATAGTTTAGAGATGAAAAGGTGAAGATTGTTGATCAAATACCTTGGAGAAATATTTCAAATACCTACAAAATAGGTTAAGCTAGTTGATCAAGTTATACAAGAACCTAAAAAAAAGTGTTGAAAATCACCAAATCAACTTGGTAAACCTAACAAGTTAAATATGAAGTTTGGAAACATAAAAAACTTATACTAGGTCAATCTGGTCAATCCAATTATCTAAACAAAATTATACAAGTTTTGGAAACTTGTACTATGTCAAGTTAGTTGAGCCAGTTACATGTTCTTGCAAGCCTACATATAGAGATAAATAACTAGGTCAATAGGGTTGATCCAACACAATAAATATATGATAAAAATAGTGATGAATAGAAATGAAATAAGTAAAAGAAATCCTGTAAGGTTTTTATTCATGTTGGGTTCACCAAAATGTATGCAATCAAAAATGCATCATGTCCATAAATCAATCTTGGATCAGATGCGATATAACACACCTACACTTTCAATTGGGGGCATACAATTATTAAGCAGGAGCATGACCAATTTAAGGATCCACTAGACATGATTAGGGGATCACTTATCACAAAGTGCCATGTGAGGTAGGGTTCCAAAGCCTATATTCTAACACAATAAAAAAAACCCCTAAAAGAGTGTTATGATTTAATATTTCACTAATCTAATAACAAGAAAAGTAAATCTAATCTAGTGCACACCAAATCTTGTGTCACAAAGTAGGGGTTAAAAAAAACTAAAAATGTATAAAAAACATATACTCACATCAATGTATATGAAATCCTAATACATGGAAGATAAGAATACAAATGCACTATCTATCTACTTTTACAAATGAGGAATAAAGTTAGGAATACTTACCCTTGAAGACAAACCCACTGAGCCTCAATCTTCCCCTTGGTCAAGGTGATTCATAAGAGATTGTCATGGTATGTAAGGATAACTAAGATAAATCAGCTCTAGACTACACAACCTATCCAAGCATCCAAAAGACTTATCCACAAGCTGAGATTAGAGCTCTAAAGAAAGTATTGAATCCTAAAGATTTATTCTCTAGGTAGAATGGTCAATAGGTAGATGTTCATTTGCACTTATTCACTTAATTATTTTCTCTTTTAAAATGGTGGTAAATGACCTTATATATATAGTAGTATATTACCCTAAAATAATTTGAGAACATCAGTTATGGAGGTCAACCTGATCAAACTAGCATGTTTTCATTTCTAACTTACTAGGTTTGTGCTAGGTTAGTTGAGAGTCCAACAAACCAAAAGAGAGAAAAAAGTCCCTAAATTATGCTAGGTCGATATGGTTAATCTAGAAAAATTGATAGGCCAAAAGGGTGATAAGGTAAGAAATTAAGGATAAAACATAGCAAGTGATAAGAATAGGTAGAACTAAGAATAATAGTCTTGGGTTCAATGGTTTTTGGAGGCTAGTGTGTGGATAGTAAGTGGCAAAGGGAACAAAAATCTTATGAAGCACCAATGGTCTACCCACCCCTTTCTCAATGCACCCTTTAAGGCATGCACTTAGATACATTAAGACTTGACATGTTCCTATAAGATATGAAGTGTCAAAAATCAATAAAAGTTAAAAATATTATGTGTATATATTCTTCACTCTTATTTGGTATTCATCATACCCAAATTCAATGGGGATATGTTTTGGAAACATGTCCTCCACATTGGCACTTATATCAATTTTCATATTTCTCCTTATATAGTGGGGAATTGATTTGGATGCATGTTATCCACACATAATTTATGAATTGGCTAAAGCGCATAGTTATATAATTTAGATTCACAATTATGGTAAAATTTTGTACATTTGTACTATTGTTATGAATAGTTTCAGCATGAGACATATCTAAGGTCCATATTCTATGCAATTTAAACCTAATATTTCAAAATCCAAATCAAATTCAGATTTCAAAACACTCTCAGGTAATGTCATCACCCACCAATATGTAATTTTACACATTGATACCTATGATGTAATTTTATAAACTATATTGAGCCAATCTACTAATGTATTTGCTCTCATTTTGGTATGGTTGATGTGATTAAATCACTCAATATTTTTAATTTTTTAGGTTAGAATTGACTATATAATCTAACCTTACTAATTTGATAGTATGAGTTGAATTTTTCACTCATCCTCACAAGGTTATCTATATGATTGGGTTGCATGGTTGAGCTAATCTCAATTATCAAGTGGTAACTCACCTTTTCTCTAAGGTTGGGGGAATGTGCCTTCCAATATCTATCTATTTCTCTTTAGATATATGCATTTTATAGATTTATAGATATTTGTCCTAATATTAGTTTTAGAGCCTTACAATGATTCATATTTTAAATCAACTTTCCAATAACTAATGTGGCTACATTGATACACAAGTGTACTCCTAAACCTTGCTCTATCAATTTCAACCTTTTCAAATAATTTAAATTCTATATTATATGCACTAATTATATGATGTAACATGTTTTTGGTTTTGTGTCAATCACCAACAAAGAACTCAAGTTGGAATCAAGGATAGGAAAGGTGTGTTATACACACCCAAGTACACATTCCCTTCTTTTAAAATAGAAATTTTATTACTAGATTAAAGGGGAGAAATGTAGACACTATTTATGGATTATATAGAACCTCAGTCTTATACACTTGGAAAAATAAACTCTTGGTTGTTCATCTTAGTTTAGTACCTTTCCTACTTTCTAAAGTCTCATATTTACTCTATCTTATACCCCTTGGACTATATTTTAGTCTAACTAGTCTTATATTGATGACACATACCTTTTATCTTTCCCAAAATGCTTAAAACCTACTTATCTTCCACCTCTATAAGTTACGATTCTTACCTACTTTCTTACTCCCTGGACACTAGAATCAAAGACAAACACCTACATCAACACTAGTGTCCTACTCTAATGCAATGTTTAGTGCTATAATTGAAATGTATCCTAATGGTGAGCTTAAGATATTTAATGCAAGTTAATTTTGAAAATTAATTGATATAAATACAAGATCAACCCTCATTTATTCTTCACCTAAGAAAACATAACATACACTCGAAAGACCTAAGGCAACTTGCCAAAGTACTCTATGTATGACTCAATAAATAAATTCTTCTCTATTTTAATATCAGTCATAGCGAAAAAACATACATAGGTCTGAAGTAC
Organism: Torreya grandis; assembly: GCA_037957365.1. Lineage (NCBI taxonomy): Eukaryota > Viridiplantae > Streptophyta > Pinopsida > Cupressales > Taxaceae > Torreya > Torreya grandis. The sequence goes on along the minus strand of JARHVA010004147.1, from coordinate 119,267 downwards.
TAAAAGAGTAGCTTAAGAGCCAAATTTTCTAAGTTATAAGACAAGTCACTATGGTACTTTGTACATATTTCATGATTCACACACAAGATGACACATAGGGGATAACTACATCAATTTGAGTATCTCTTTGGAGTATTAGATATGTTGGAAATGCTCATTGATGTAGGGGTATTTAGGGTCAGATCAACACCATGTGCCCACCAACCCATTTTTTCTCATGGTCACTATGAAGATGAATAACTAAGGTTTTACAATTTTATGAGGAGTGATAGTCTATGACCTAAACTCGAATGCACTAGAGTAAAGGTGAAGAGAAACCCATAATCATCTAAGTGGTTGCATAATTTTTCATTAGGTATCAAAAACATGACACTTACATCAGGTTTAGATAGTAGCATCGAAGCAACCATCCTAGACTGATGTTAGTGTCCATGGGTCTAAATGCATCCAATCTAAAATTTGATGATTGTTCTATAATTCTCTTCCAAAATTAGATTAGTATCATAATAGGAAAATTACATTAATTATTTATCATTTCTATATCTAAAATAATTGTATTTATTATTTTTAGTCTCTCATTTTAATGAATTCAAAATATGTTTATATTTATGTTTAGCAACCAATCATCCTTCTATTTTATCATCCTTGTGCCCTAGGCTATCTCTACCCATATAAACCTATATAAATCCAATCTAGAAACCAATCTAAGGTTAAACAATTTCAACCATGTTACATGAAATTTATCTAGAGTGATTTTGGGAAAAAATGCACCATGAAGAGTTGTCTTCAATGGTGGACAAATGGGAAGAAAGGAAAACTTCATGTATAATCTAAATGGGTTAAGGTTATTAATAAATATATTAAGTGGTGACATCATGATGCTAATGGATTTTAAGGTTAATATAAAAATGTTATTGAGTTTAAAAAATAATAGACATTGGGTAGGCTCATATAGTTAGTTTATGATTCTGATAGAAAATAATGCATTAGGCTAACTAATTAAATTTATGGATAAATAATGGCACTATACATAGCTAATAGAAACTAAATATATCAGGATGGCTAATGCAGTGGCCCATAAACCAAATAGAACTAGGCTATATTTGTGTAGCTGATGTAGTCAAGTAGGAACAAGATGGGTAAAACACATTGTATAAGTCTATTTGATGTAATCATGATTGAAGGAACTAGGTAAAAAAACTATATCGAGTTGGTAGATGAAGGATAGAAATAACTAGAGAAAATTGACTGTATTGAACTAGACAATGTAGTTAGACTAGAATGAACTAGAGGAAATAGACTATGTCAGGTTGGCTAATGTGGTCAAGTAGGAAGAAAATTAACTATGACAGGTTTTACTGATATAATATGGTAAATAATTAGATGGTATTCTATGTGGATAATGTAGATAGAGATACAAGCATAGGGAAATGTATCCAGCTGATCAATATAGTTCAAAAACATAGATAATTGACTTGAGTTGGATGATTTAATTATAATACACAACACATAATGGTATTATGATAGCCAATATAGTTTGTAATATGAAAAATGATTCAAGAAGTAAATTAAAAATAAATTTTCAAAAATACGATCAGGTAGATATACTAAAGGGATTTGATTGATAAGGATCTCTCTTAAATAAACTCACTCATTCATTTATTATTATTGGCTTAATATTTCAGTGTAATAAATAAAGAGGCTAAACTATGACTATAGTCCACTAACCTTGGTTTTGAGGGTACAACGAGAGTAACCTCCCTAGGT
>JARHVA010004147.1:82500-110000 GCA_037957365.1 Torreya grandis | reverse complement strand
GGTCTTGGTGTGGTTTGAGGAGTTTTTCATAGTCGTAATATACTAGATGATCCAATGGTGAAAAGATAAAACAAACTTCATGACCCTATCTCATGATCCTTACATTGTTTTGAAACACTTTAAGCAAGTTTTAAGGTGAATTTGGAGCTTTTAAGGAAAAGGCCTAAAAATGGGTCTTGAATTCCAAGTGAATGATCTAGTAGATTTTTAGAGTGTTTGAGAATTTAGGGGAAATAAGGAGGTTTGAACAAAGTCTCAAGGATTTTAATGGGTCAAAAATCATGTCTAGAGTCCAATTTTCCCAAAAGACCCTAAAAAGTGCATTAGATGACTTGAGGGACTTCTAAATAGAAATTCTAAGTGAAAAGTGACTTTTAAAATAGGTAAAATTGGTTTTGAATTATTTCCACATCCTTATGTCATTTTTTCCCTATTTATACATATTCAAGTCTATTTCTAGTCATTTGGAGTGGAGGAGAGGAATTTGAGAGCAAAAAATGCATTTTGGAGCTTTAGCTGAATAGGTTTTTGAAGGTTTTACTTAACATAGGAGATCAAATATCATATTTAGTAATATATTTTTTCCTAAATATCCTCTCTTATTCCTATGAAATTAGATCCAAACACAAGAACTATCAGAGGTAAGGAAAACCTATTAGTTGCAAACTAGGCATGAAATAAGTTTTTTGCCATTAATAGAGGTCCAAGAACTTCAGAAGGTTTCCATAAGGAAGGAAATTTAATTAAATCATAAAAAATATTTTTTCAACTGTTGTATTTCATATAAAATCTTATATTTCTTCATTCTAAGGAAAAACCATTTTGGATAGTCTTGGACAACTCTAGGAGAGCCTCAGGTTTTCACTCAGTACGATCAAGAAAAAGTGAGTCAGGAAAAAATATTTTGGAAATTTATAGGGACACTAGTGTAATTTCACTTTGATTCATTGGTTTTTTGGTTCATCTCCCCATATTTATGAACAATCACTAATAGTGTAAGGGTGTTTAGATGGCATATTCATCCAGTTAGGGTCCAAGTTTTCTTTTGTTTCTTTACTTCAATATGTCATGGATAAGAATGATTTTGATGATGTTTTATAAAATTCTTAGAGATCCATTTCATGGTGGTTTTATTATCTAATTCATATCCATGATGAATTTTCACTTGAAAGAAAGGTGTTTTGATGAAAAAATTATTTCATTGAATCCTATTGCAAGTTTTCATTTTGTCTCCATGGTGGTTACTCTCAGAGGTTTATAATACTTAATAGATCATGTAATATCCATTGAATTCATGGATTTCATGTTTTTTTATCTAAGATGTGTCTTTTCATCCAAAATCTCTAAGTGTCTTTCTCTTTGGAGGGCTTGTATGATACTTAAATGATCTTCTCCAGGTTTGAACATCATGTTAGGTTTGAATGGAAATAATAAGACCATAATGACATGAAGGAAACATGATAGATATATTTATATTCTTGAGGAATGAAAAAAATGTCTAAATCTATATCTTGAATAAGTTTCATGAATAACTTCAAGCACCTAAAGGCCTGTAAGCTTACCAATGTACAACCATGAACATAATCTATGCTAAGAATGATATATAAATAGTAATTAGCCCTTAATAATAAATACTATTTATTTAAAACATATTTTTCATAATAAGTTATTTTTCCAATTTTTAATTAAAATCAAAGGAATTGACTTTTCTTTAAATCTAAATGTAAAATTAATCAAACAATTTTGAATGAGTACTTTGTAAACTCATGACTTTATTATTTAGATAACACATTCAAATAATATTTTTATCCTTTGTGAAAATAATTCAAGCTTATAAAGAAATTTACAGTCTACTTAGATTGGAAGAAAATTGAATATTAATTTCTAATTTCCCTTTAAGTAAATCCAAAAATTACTTTATAAACATTGGCATAATTTAAGTAATAAAATTGAAAGAATTTAAGATCATAGATAAGAAATTAAAAAAATGACACAAAAGATTTATTTGCATGGTTCACCAAATGGCTATGTCCCTAGGTTCATTCATATTATTCCTTTTAAATAAGATGTAAATACAATGATTAAACTTACATCCCTGAATAACTTACAATTGGTTGATCAACCTTTAAAGAATTTTGATCTCAAATCACAAATGTCCTTCATTTCTAAAATTATTACCTACAAATATATATCTCTAAAATGGGAAATTTCTCTCTCTCTTCAAGGAGGCAAAATACTCTCAAAAGGTTTTAAAACTGCCTTCTAGTTTTACAAATCCCTCTCTATAATTATAAATATTAAAAATATTCTATAATTGTCAAAATGGACTCAACTAGTTATATCAAAATTTGTCCCTTGTAAAAAAATATAATCTATATTTCTTTGGTTCTTTATCTTCATCTATTATTTGTCTCTAGATCATCATCCACAATATAAAATGACATAAAATTGTTAATATCCAATGTTAACTAACAACTTTCACTTTCTCGAAGTACAGTTAAAATCTAGATGGGTTACATAAAAATAAGAAGGAATAAAATCCCATAATTTATGGGATAATAAAACTCCATACTTAATTTATCAAAACATTTCTCATAATTAACATTCCATGTTACCATGATCTTCAACCAAAACTTCCCACCAAAACTATTGACAAGTGGAAGATTCCATGTAGGAGATAAAGTGTTGAAATAAAGCATGAAGTTTAATTAAAACAAATATTTATCTACACTCCAATTAACTCACCCACATATGAATGAAAGGTGAGTAATGTGCATTTTTAAAGATTAAAGTACTAAACATGAGGATAATGTTTAAAACAAACCATAACAACTTTCCACTATCCATACCATAAATCCATGCCATATTCCATGGGTAATTCATTCAATGCCAAACATAAAGATATGGGAATAAGAAAATATCTCCCATGTTACCCGAAACCATTCCCTTTTTAAAATGGATATCCACGTGCATGCTAAGTTTAAAATATAATGTTTATTAAAACATTTTTTATTTAAACCAATTTTCCCCCCTTGTAAAGACAAAGGGAATTCCATGTGGGAAGTTTTTAAAGTGGGAATAAATTGTGGATAAGGATTTTTTAAAATACATGATAATTATTTAAAAGATTTATTTTGGACTCGTGTTTTTATTAAAACATATTCCATGCAAATATCTATGTTGGGATAAATAAAGTGGGTATGAAATAAAATCTGGTATTTAATTTAAATTCATCTAATGCTTTAATAAAACCATAAAATAGGATAATTAAATTAAATATGAATTTAATATCCCATCATATTAAAAAACCCATTAATAATAGGATATTAGGATTATTTTGAAATTGGGAAAAATGAAGGAATTATAGTGGGAAAGTAATTTAAAAAAATCCTCTAGATCAAACCTCCACAATAATATCATTTTGGTCCCCAAATGGTCAAATCAATATTTAAATCTATTAATGACTCCTGTACAAAACATCACTACAAAGTATCATGGTAATGATTCAAAAATCAAGTTGAATCCCTAAAATACTGGTGAAATAAATATCTACCCAATACTAGATTGTAGATAGAATCAAACTATCTGCTCAAATATCACATCTTCAAAATAGTTAATCTATCTACAAAATGATCACTAAGTGTAACTACAAACCAATTTGTTAGTGTAATAAATATAGACGCTAATTGTAACCATATTGGACAGTTACAGACAAATGCCCATAATGAATGAGGGACTTATAAATATACAAATATCAAGCTTACAAAAAGTTTGTATAATTATTATAATTATAAGCATTGACTGAAAAGGGTCTTATAAGCCTCTACTTGCATAATGTAAATAGACAACACATATAATGAAATGTAAATGTTCACAAAATAGACATTGATCATGCCCCATATAATCTAGATATACTGTTGTCAAGGTTTATAACTAAAGTTTTTCCAAAATCCAAGTGTAAGAAAAATAATCCAACTATGATAAACCTATCCCTTGGATTTTCTCCACATGTTACTTCAATAAACCAAATTCAAATCTTAAATTATTTGAGAATATCTCCAAGTTTAAACATGAGTTAATTCCTTTTTCAATGCATCAAGAACTCAGGAACTCAAAAACTTATCAGGATATTTAAAAATAGAGCTTATCAAAACCAAAAATATGAGAAAAATAATCCAAGTATGATAAACCTATCACTTAGATTTTCTTACAGTTGGTATCTACAAAAAATATTCAAAATCAAAATATATTCCTTAGAATATCAAAATTACTTTGAACATATGCATGATAATTAATACCATAGCTATGCAAAATTACCACTAGAAAAGCAATGATTATTACCATCTAAATAAAAAATGAATGGAGTCATTTATGGATAATCATTAGAGAAGTGGTCTTCCTCTTATTTTGTTTCTAATTCTAGTGGGTTTAAAACAATTTCCTTTTTGCTTACATATGCATCACTATTCATAGATGTCTTCTTGCAATGCTTAAGACATAGTTGTGGATACAATACCCAACATTTATCACTTTGGTGACCACTTATATTAAAATGAGTAAAATAATTATTACCTATTTGTTTCTCATTAGAAAACACATATATCTTACTAACTATTTTTATTTTCCAACATAAGACAACACAATGATTATCTAATCCACAAAAACTACATGGATATTTAGGCCAAAAATCCTATGATAATAAATCTTTATTTTCATATTTGAAATATACATTGGAATATTTACTAGGTTTATGATAGTGTGTTGGTTGTAGTTTCCAACATTTCTCAACTCTATGTCTACTCTTGTGATAATGAGTGCAAAAGTTCTTCTTGTCTTTCTTCTTAGATGAGGAAGCATGTTTACCATTTCTTACCTCTGAATGAGGAGATCGATCATTACCACCTACCTTATCTTTCAAAAAAGGCAATGAAATCTTTATCAAATATTTTATCTTCCAATAATAAGCAATAGAAGTATTACTTAACCCAAAAAAAAGTACAAAGAGAAGTACACCACATTTTCTATATATCATATCCATATTATTCAAACTAAAAGATTTCATTAGAAGTTTTAGAATTTACCAAATTATTAGTGGTATGTGTTGTATAATAAAGAGGAGGTGGAATCTCAATACCTCTTATGATAATTCTCTTACACCTCTCATCCACCTATGATGGTTTATTTTAAAAAATTAGTGGCTTATATTCTTGGTAGTTGGAAGCTTGTCTTCTTGCTACGGATTTGAAACTCTCTCCAATTTATTTTTGCTCACTAATATACCCAAAACTTTTAAAATAAGGCCTATCCTCTACCTATATGGGTTTAGTTATGCCTTGTCCATATTTACCAAGGCCTCTTCCTTAAAATCCCATTTTATCTAACAGTTTAGACCCAATAACCTTAGTGTGTTTTTCAAAAACACCAAAATCAATATCTAAAATTCAATGAGAGGAAGTAATACATGATGACTTACTTATAGTGTATTCATCTATCATTGATTCTGCATCTGATGTGGAAGGTAATTCCTTCATTCATTCACCATTCTAAAACTTTTCCAAGAGCTCATCCTTGGTTTGCAAATCATATTTCAGCTTTTCAATCTCCTCTTCTATGGAGTAGAATTTTGATCTCAAGAGAGATTTATCTTCTTGAATCTATAGATTATATGGCTCAAGCTCATCAAACTTATCTTATTTGGATAACTTTCCATGGTTTATTATTCTTGAAAATAACCTATACTTCCAACACTACAAATGGAGTAAATAATAGTTTGCAAAGAATCAAACCAATACTAAAATTGTAATCAAATTTTCACACAATCAAAAGCTAATCCCTACATTCTAACTGCTCTAATACCAAATTGATCTATAAACATTAATTATACCCTGATAATCAATATTGTTTATTTAAAATGTATTTTTTAATAATAATTTATTTTTCCAAATTTTAATTAAAATTAAAGGAATTGACTTTTCTTTAAATCTGAATGTAAAATTAACTAAACAATTTTGAATGAGTCTTTTATAAACTAATGTGATTTTATTATTCAGATAACACATTCAAATAATATTTTTATCCTCTATGAAAATAATCTAAGCTTATAAATACTTTTATAGTCTGCTTAGATTGGATGAAAACTAAGTATTAATTTCCAATTTCCCTTTAAGTAAATCCAAAATTTACTTTATAAACATTCTCATAATTTAATTAATAAAATTTAAAGAATTTTAAATCACAGAGAAGAAATTAAAAAAAAATACATAGAATATTTGTTTATAGGGTTCACTAAATGTCTACATCCCTGGGTTCATCTGAACTGTTCCATTTAAGTAAGATGTAAATACAATGATTAAACTTACATCCTTGAATAACTTGCAATTGTTTGATCAACCTATGAATAACTCTGATCTTATATCACAAACATCTTTCATTTTCAAAATAATCACCTACAAATATATATCTCCAAAATGGGCAATTTCTCTCTCTTCAAGGAGGTAAACTAGTCTCAAAAGGTTTTAAAACTACCTTCTACTTTTACAAATCCATCTCTATAATTATACAAATTAAAAAATATTCTATAATAGGCAAAATGGCCTCAACTGGCTATATCAAAAAAAATTTGTTGTAAAAAAATACAATCTATATTTACTCTGTTCTTTGTCTTCCTCTATTCTCTATCTCTAGATCATCATCCATAATATAAAATAAAATAAAGTTGTTAATAGCCAATGTTAGCTAACAACTTCATTTTATCGAAGTACAATTAAACTCCAGATAGGTTGCATGACAACAGGAAGGAATAAATTCCCATAATTTATGGGATGTTAAAACTCCATACTTAATTTATCAAAACACTTCCGATAATTAACATTCCATGTTACCATTATCTTTAACCAAAACTTCCCACCAAAACCATTAAAAAGTGGAAGATTCCATGTAGGAGATAAAGCATTAAAATAAAGCATGAATTTTAATTTAAAAAAATATTTATCCATGCTCCACTTAACTCATGCACGTAGGAATGAAAGGTAATTAATGTGCATGCTTAAAGAGTAAAGTGCCAAACATGAGGATAATGTTTAAAATAAACCGTAACAACTTTCCACTTTCTACGCCATAAATCCATGCCATATTCCATGGGTAATTCATTCAACACTAAACATAAAGATATGGGAATAAAAAAATATTTCCCATGTTACCCAAAACCATCCCCTTTTTAAAATGGATATCCATGTGCATACTAAGTTTAAAAGATAATGTTTATTAAAACATTTCTTGTTTAAACCAATTTTCCCCCATGCAAAGATAAAGGGAATTCCACATGGGAAAATTTCAAAGTGGGAATAAATTATGGATAAGGCTTTTATAACATGCATGTTAATTATTTAAAATATCTATTTTGGAGTCATGTTTTCATAAAAACATATTCCATGCAAATCTCCATGTTGGGATAAAATAAAGTGGGGATAAATTAAAATTTGGGATTTAATTTAAATTTATCCAATTGTTTAATAAAACCATAAAATAGTATAACTAAATTAAATTTAGATTTAATATCCTATGGTATTAAAAAAATAATTAATAATAGGATATTTGTATTATTTTAAAATTGGGAAAAATGGAAGAATTACGATGGAAAAATAATTTAAAAATATCCTCTAGATCAAAGAATGTATTGAAAATATGGAGAGGTAGGTGAAGGTTCATACACACTCACAAACCTTGTCATAATTATATAACATCATCAAGAGACTCAATTCTCAATACATAGGCTTTGTAAAGAAGTACACAGTCTATACACATAAAGGACAAGTGTGAATTAGTATATGGTGTTTGGTAATGAAGTCCCTATGAATATGGAAGAAGTGACCAAATGATGAAATATTATTAAGACAAGGTGATGAAATGCAAATAGTCAATAAGAAAAATAGTTTACCTTCAATAAGTGGACATAGTCAGTCATGACCTATATGTAGGGTACTATGTATATATGAGTTTCATAATGATTGAGGAAGCCATGTTGAATTCTTGAAATAACAATACCTATACCACCTTCAAGATCAAGTGACATCATTGATAAACACAAGGAAGAGCTAAGTATGAAAGGGTCATTTTGAAATGACCACCTATAGCCAAGCCAAATGAGCCAGCACAATGAAGAGTAGGGTGATAGAGGTTTGAGATGTTGTGAAGAGAGTCAATAAGGTTTGAAGATTGGATTCATGTTTTTAGAGGTTAATTGTATTTCAAGTCACTTAGTGAAATGCTATTGAATAATGAGAGAGAAAAGACAAATTAAGAGGTTCTCAAATGTTGTCAATGAACCAAATGAACACTGATAGCAGTTCAATCTTTTCTACAAGATGAAAATGATCTTGATTGGTCATGGAGATCCATCTCATGGAGATTAAATTATACTAATTGAAGGAATATTAAATAATTAAATAAGTAATAATACCATCCTAGTGCAAGCTTAGTCTTGGGAGTCAGGTTGAGAGATAAACATTTTTGTTTCCTCTTGTTAACATTTGTTAAGGTAGTTTTGTGGAAATTAATGTAATTGGCTTCTTTTTGTATCTCCTTCACTCAATCAATATCAAATACAAAAACATAAGTTTCCAAGAAAAGTGTTTTAGGTAAGGGGTAGGTATAACATTAAAACATTTTACAACTTAGTAACCAACTTCTCAACTCCTCTTCAGTCTATACAAGTTTTTGAAAATTTCACCTATAACTGAGTGTAAGAAGGTGCTCTCAAGGATGGTAAAGGAGTATTTGACATCAAGGTATTGGTGGATGAGGGAATTTTTCAAGGTGAATGAAAAAATTAAAAAAATCCAATTCACATAATTATTATTCTTAAAATCTTCAATACTTGTCACGTCTTGGTGTACTCTGCCACAATTCGTACAATGTGGTTCTCAAGTTTCTTAAGACCAAGTTGTGGGAGAGAGAGACTAAGAGTTTCACTTTAAATAAATAATTTATGAGTAAGAATTAAAGAGTGAATATGATGCTATTATTTTTATTTTTGATCAAGTTGTTTTTAATTACCAAATAATAATCACCACCTACAACCAACCTAACAAAGTCAAGGGTTTTTCATACAAATGCTCAGATGAGAAGGATATCAAAATCAAGGTTTTGGATTAAAATATATCTTCAAGTGTGAAAATATATATATATATATATATATATATATATATATATATAAAATATGTAATTGGTTTTAAATATATAAAAAGGTATCAAATTATACATATAGGCCTATATTCATGTTTTTAAAGGACACACAATTATAGGCCCAAGGAGTGGGTAGAGCTATGAAAGAAACTTGCAAGGAGGTTTGACCTTCAAGTGAGGTCTTAAAAATATTAGAGATAATTAAATAAGTTTAAATATAAATGGAAATATTATAACATTTTAAATATATACATTCCATCCTTAAGACATCACTAATACTTGAAACACTCATTAGTTTGTTACAAACCTGATGCAGACATAATCAATCATGCATGCAGATAACCCACTAGCAAATTTTGAGAAAAAATTATCTATAGGTCTTTATAGGTGAGATATAACTATGAAACTTGGAAAAAATTATGTTAATGAGTGTTAATAATCATCCATAATATTATTTTGGCCACAAACATAGTGGAAGTATTTTCTATTTTATCACAATCATGTGCTTGTTTATTGATAGCCACAATTAGAGCTCATAAGGTTTTTGAAAAGTATAGGTATGACCAAAGTTTTTTGAATTTTTGGGAGAGTTTTAATGTATTTTAATGTGTTTTAAATTCTTAATACACCTGATTATAGTATCAAAACTCTTGGTTTCATTATAAATGCCCTTGAGGGCTAGCTAAAATATGCAAAACATAGGCATGTGTGCATAATCTGAAACTTATTACTTATTTAAAAGTTTTTTTGAACTATAATATGATTTATGGAGATATTTTAGGTCCAATATGGTGTTTTAAATAAAATAAAGTTAAAATGGATAGTTAATTTCACTCTCAAAGATAAATTTGAACTTTTCAAGACTAAGACACCTAGTTCGAGCCCCTCTTCAAATGCGCATATATTTCACCCCATAAGGAATTATGCCAAATGATTTTAGTGTGTTTTGATTAACCATATTTAATTTAAATACATTAATTATTAATTTTTATTTAGGTTCTAATGTTTATGACCTATCGTTAAGACTATAAGTAGGTCCATAATGTATGCAGAATCCCACAATCAAACTTTTTACTTACGTATCTTTTACACACCTTATGTATGGAACTCAATATTATCAATATAGTTAAATGGGTATATGGGATGAAAATTAATGTCAATATATTTTTATAATGAATGTCTATATTTTATCAATGATTGTTAAGAATGTAGGCTTGTCTGAGCTGTTAAAGACCCTATTTTGACCAGTTTTGAGTTTTTAAACTCATAGGTCCATCAAATGACATGTAATAACTTGTAAAACACTTATAAAACTAAGAGGACTCTCTTATTCTCATGTTTGACCTATTTTTATAATATATCAACACATGTGGGTGCCTAGGAGGCCCAAAATGGCCTTAAAATGCTCATTTTATAGGTCTTCAAAGAGAGAAATGGTATAAATGAACGGAAGAGGCCTAATAGGAATTTAATAACCATTATATGGAACTTAGATCCCTTCCATGGATTTATAGGGTGCCTTGCTAAGATAAAATGCTAAAAACCCAAGTTTTCTAATGATTTATGAATGGTTATAGGTTTAATGGAGATTTCCACCATTATTGCAGGGCTTAAAGGTGGCTTAGATATTTAATTTATCCATAATATGAATGATATGTATGCTTGGAAGCCTTATATAAGTCCAAAAGTGGTTCTCATGGTGACAAATGGCCTTGGGAGTAGGTTTTACAATAACTAGTTGAAGGTGGCTTGAACATGAAGACATCCATCAATGGAGTCCAAGATATTTACAAGTTTAATGGTGTCTTTTTTAGGTTATAGGAGTAGATTTTAGTGGAAAACAAAGAAAACATAAAAAAGTAAACACTCAAAGTTAACCTTCAAGGTTAGTTACAAGCATCAAATTCCAAGATCACTAACCATATTATAAGGTAACTTCTAGAACCCAAGTGTAATAGGGAATAGAAGTCAAGTAGGGGAGTATTTGGAGTTGAAGATAAAATTAGATAATTCAATGAGACTTATATATATTTTGAAACTTTCCTCAAATTAGTGGAGTGTGACATCATCTTCCTCAAAGTTTTTTGTCTTCTATTGCCTTTTTATGTCAATGGGAGATATTTAAGACCCTTTTGACCATTGAAGGTTAATTTTCTAAGTGAGGATAAATTATTAATTAATTTGAATGTTGTTGAGACTCCATAAAAGGTGTTTGAGTGACATTTATTGAATTTTGAGAGCTTTCTTCTCCTTTCTCTTTCCTTTTCTCCTACATATCCCTTTTCTTCCCCATTTTTAAGATATACTCTCATTTGATAAGACAAAACCCTAAAAAAAGTAAAAATAACATTTTGAAGTAATAATACAACTTATTTTTCCTATCTCTTGCTTGTATCTAGTGCTCTAGTCATTTTTTGCATGATTACTTTATGGAGTGGTGTTATTCCTTCATAATTGTCCTTATTTATTACCTTTTTATAGGTATTTCACCATTATTATAGGTATTAACTTGTTATTTTTTATCATTAATGAAGGTATAGTGCGATTTTGATATGTCATGCTCCATCTCTTATCTATTGGGCCTAGTTCTAGAAATATTGATGCAAAATGACTAGATTAAGAGATTATGTGAATGAGGGTTATCTTCAAAATACCTTAGTGTTAGTTTAATGTAATTTGGAGTGTCCTTAATTTTGGTGCATCACTTTATTTATGTTTTTATTCATCCATTTCAAATCTTCTATCCCTTTTACAAGTAGAATCAATAATTTAGGTGAGATACCAAGAGGAACCAACCTTCTCTGGAGGTTCAACCCCATCACAAGATACCCATAGCTTGGGGTTGATCCCATTTGATAGCCAAGAATGAGAGAGCTTTAATAACTATCTCATAAAGGTGAAATTTTATTCTATAATAATTTTTAGCATACTCAATGGGATAACATTCTAAGAACATGGATTAAGATTGATGTTGGTCTTGATCTATTTGCAGTATCTATTGCATCCATACTCAACATCTGGTGACTCAATGAAAACTCAAATTTATGGTGGTAGAATAGTAACCATATTTCATGCTAAATTTGAATATAATTCTATAGGTATTTCTTTTCAATTTATTGAATTACCTTTTAACTCATAAAAAATTTAAGGTTTTATAACAACCATTCATATTTGGGAAAATTTCCTCCTAAACCAATCCCCAAGTCTACCTCTATTAGAACATCCTTGTTAGGCCATTTCACTAACATGGATCTCCCTATAGATTTGAATTTTGTATCCTTAAATGTTAAAATTCCATTGAAACTCAATTAGTATGATCGTATTCCATTGGCATCCCTTAAGTGTCTGCCTTACTTCACAGGAGACAATTTTACAACCCCTTCTAAACACATTAGAGAAGCCAAAATTTGAAATATCCATGAAATCAATGAAGAAAATGTGTCTATAAATTTTTTGGAAATCTCTTTCAATGGAAAGGCAATATATTGGTACATTAACCTTACTCATAACACCATTATAACACGGGACTTGTTAGGGGATGCTTTGTGCAAGAGGTTGAAGATAAGAGTGACCACTTATTACTTGTTGAATAATTGACTACAATAAAGAGATATCCTAAAGAGGTTATGAAATATTTTAATTAAAAAGTTTTAAAATAAAAATGACAATATTACAATCTCTATTAAGCATAATCCTAACTATGCTTTCCTCTAATATATAAAATCTCTCAATAGTGACATTGTAGTGATTATACATTCAATGAGGGAAACATACTACCAAATGCTTATGAAGTGGTAATAAAAGTAGAAAATATCCTATTACATGATTATAGTCTTACACCTAGGCCACCTATGCCACCATTTATCTAGATTCAATGACCTCTTATCTTCATTCCTCCTTTACTAACACTTGATGCCATACCAGCACCAAAACAAGAAAAATATTTAACTAGTCAATCTAGTTACTTTAAATAACTCAATAATATGTTTATAAGATTTTTAAATTAATTTGTAAATGTGAAGATGAAAAAATATTAGTATAATAGGCCTTATGAGCCTCCATATCAGCCTCAACAATCTTACCAAGTCAATAGGCCACTCTTTAAGGAAAATTTCTAAGGATAAGGACAACCCAACTATATTAGGCAAAACAATTAGAATCATAATAATACGAGGGCTTAAAATACCTTAGTATCCATTCATAAAAACATTAAAAAAGAATCTGAGGGTTCTATTCCTTTGAATTATTAATTCAATCAGGCTTTTGTCCCAAACACAAATTTCAATCAGAGTTTCAATGATCAGTGGTAATAGGGTACTATTTATGGATTTAATCAAGATATCATGGCTCATAATATAGGAGTGATTATGATGACAAAACCAAAAGAGCCTCAAAAATTCTAAGGGCCTAATGAAGGACTAAACCAGTTGGGTGATATAATGATTGACTATGAACAAGAAGAGTTTTATGCTTTCAATTAGTAGGCTAGTTCTAGCCAGGCAAACATTTTAGTGGTAGCCAACATAAGGTTCAAGATAAGGAACATGGAGGCCAGCCAAGAAGTAGTTAAATATTATTACTCTTAATCCATTTGTATCAAAACTAAGTGAGCCTACTACTACCCCAAAATTTCTAATAACTCATAAAAATTAGAACCAAGGAAACACCTTTGTACCCTAAAAATCATAGGTTTAAAACACAATTATGGCTCCCAAAACACAAGCAAAGGTTGGTGGTTTACACATCAATATTTTTAAGAAAATTAATAAATCCAATGTGATTGTTCCACTATGGGACATTCTTTCTATGCATTATCAAGTGGATATCCTTCAAGAGGGATTGCCAAAGATCAGTGTTTTAGAGAAGCCACCAAGCAAGGCAAGTGTATTTCTCACTAATACCACCAAATAAAATGAATAGAAGTCAAATAAATTGGTCAAACATCCTCCTTTATACCTTTATCTGATCATTGGTAGCTCCTTGGTACACAAATTCATGGTAGATATTAGATAAAGTAATTTGGTGATGCCAAAATCAATAACAAGTCATCTTGGTTTGAGGTATGAACCCCAAACTAAGGGGGTGTTGTAGATTGATGGCTATTCTACCAAAATAACTAGTAGTATCATAGGTATAAACTTAACCCTACATTTTTGTCCTAGTGTTTTAGTGGCTTAGGATGTAGTGGATCTACAGGTGTCTCCTCACTTAGCTCTATTCCTATCCAGAGACTTCACAACCAAAATTATGGGTTACCTAGTATTAGATTGGTCCTATATGGATTTTAGAATAAGTTATGGGACCAAGGTATCTATTAGTGCTGAACCTATTTCCCAATTCACATTGATCCTTATGGTCCAAGTAGCCCAAACATAAATTGTACCATTCTAGATGAATAAGACCACCTTGTTTGCCAAGGACAAATACTCATCTTTAGGAGATATCTGATATATTCTTAGATGAGTTATGGAGTGAAAATAAGCTACTTGATCCTTTGGGAAGTGTTGAAAAAATAGACATGGGAGTTTTTTACCTACATGAATAGAATGAGTTCATTCCATCCCTCACTAAGCCATAGGAGGATATTAGTGGATGGATTAAGGAGTAAGTGTAGGTGTAATGCTAATATCTCCTTCTAATGACAAATAATTTTCATCATACAGTTTCTAATTTAGTTCTTCTTGTAACATATTCTAGTATAAGTGCCTCATCCATGGTCTTTAATGGGCTAGTATGATGGGAATAAAGAAGTTATAGGTGTATGAGGATAGTGCACTAATAGTACATCAGGCGAGAGGTAAAAAATAGTCAATAACCCCTTATTAAAGTCCTACAAACATAGAGTGTGGGACCTACTTGAAGATTTTTAAGACTTAAATATCCAGGAAATGTCAAGAGAATAAAAACATGTTAATATGTTGGTAGTTTTAGGGGCTCATTTTGACATCACAAATGATTTTAAGAGGTCTAAAATATAGCCACATGTAAAATTAATAGTGAGACCATTAGTTTCAGATAATAAAGATCATTGGCAAGTTTTTGATAGTGACAAGAAAATTAATTATTTTATATAGCATGATGTAGAGTTTTCCTCAGAAAACCAAAGTAGACTTTAGTAGTAGTATGAGGACCAAATTATTCAACTAAAGTCAAATAAACTTCCTAAAGTGTTTGTCACCCTTGAAGTTCTTTTCCATAAAGGAGATCACATGAGGAAGGATAAGATAATTATGTGTACTAATTAATAAAAATATGAGAGAGTCCTCATAGTCAAAGGTAAGCTTCTCAAGCTTGGAAATGTGAGAAATGAGGTAGAAAAACATGCATTTATTGAGCTTTGTAGGGAATAATTTGATATCTTTGATTGGGAGTACAATGATATAAGAAGATTTGACCCTAAGCTAGCCTAACACACCATAGAGTTAAAGGATAATTCCAAGATTATATTTAAAAACCAAAGGCCAATCAACCCAAATATTGAAGATCTAATGAGAAAATAACTAACCAAGTTGACTGAGTCTAGTATCATTTTTCTTATCAAGCACTCCTCATGGGTAGCTAACCTAGTGCCTGTGAGAAAGAAGAATTGTGAGATATAATTATTTGTATAATTTAAAAACTTGAATAAGGTCTCTTTGAAAGACCATTACCCCTTTTCATCCATGGATTAACTCCTTCAAATGGTTTTTAGTTTAGAAAATCTCTCTCTTTTGGATGGGTACTCAAGGTACAACTAGGTGCTATTCACAGAGGAAGACCAATACAATACTACCTTCAACACAAAGTGGGGCATATATTATTATAATAATATTAATTTTGGCCTCTCAAATGATGGATATACTTTTAAAAAATCTATGGATATAAATTTCTAAGGTTTGCTAAATCATATGGTACTTGTCTAGCTGGATGACATAACAGTTTTCTCCTAGAAGACTAGTGAACACTTGGACCACTTGAGGTTGATATTTGAAAGGTGTAGAGAGTATGGGATTTCATTAAATCCCAATAAGTGTGTTTTTATTTTCCATGAGGGAAAAATCTTAGGGAACATTGTCTCAAAGTAGGGACTAGCCTTTAATCCTAATAGAATAAGTGAAATCTTGGCATTATCTTTTTGCAAGCATAAGAAGGGACTTCAAATTTTACTTAGAAAGATAAACTTTGTAAGAAGCTTTATACCTAGTTTTAAAATCTTGGTTAAACATATCACTTCTATGTTAAATAATAATTATGAGTTAACTTGGATAAAAGAAGAAAAATCAAGATTTGAAGATATCAAATAGGCTATTACTCAAGTGCCTACACTCAAGAATCTTGATTTCTCAAAACATTTCATATTGTATTGCTTTTCCAAAATTCACAACATATTAATTATGTTGATTAAAAGTAGTGGAAAAGGGATTGAATAGCCAATTGCATTTTTTAGCCAAGGGATTGAAGGGTATGAAGAAAGGTATAATTTTATAGAGAAATAAGTCCTTAAAACTATTGAAGTCTGAAAAAGTTTAGGGCTATGCTATCCAACATCAAAATATATCCTATGGTGTCTCATCCTAAAGTGAGAGACTACATTCTCAATAAGGACCTGAATGAGAAGAGGTTTGGTTGGATTACAAGAGTCATGGAATATGACGTAAAAATCAAAGTCACTAAGCTAGTAAGAGGTAAAGGCTTATGTGAAAATATGATTTCTAACCTTCATGAAGAGAAATAGGTTTTATTGATGACATAATATAAATTAATGATATCTATACCTCCACCTCACACTAGCTAGGTCTAAAACATGGTAAAATTATTGCTAATAGGTGAGGGTCCTCAAGGTATGGATAGGATAAAGAGAAGATACTTTAGACTTCAGTCCATACCTTATTCTTTTATTGATGGGTTTATCTTTATAAAAGACATCAAAAGGGTGTTACTTAGATGTATAGATGATGATCAAGTGACTAGACTCTTGGAGTAATTTCATTATGGACCTACAAGAGGTCATTTTTCCCTAATAACTACAGTTTCAAAAGTGATGAAGGCTAGTTATTATTAGCCTAACCTCTTCAAATATAAATATGAATGGGTGAGAAAGTGACAAAAGTATTTTGTCTTTGTAGGAAAGAAAATTTTGATAAACCTTCTTCTTAACCCCATTCAGTTAGAATAACCCTTCATGCAACAGGGACTAGAATTCATAACAATGATTAATCCACCTTCCAATGGAAGACACAAGTGGGTAATAACTACCACTGATTACTTCACAAGGTGGGTGGAGGAAATTTCTCTAAAGGAAGATAGTGAAATAATAGTATTGGACTTATATGATAGTATAGTGACAAGTTTTGGTGTACCAACAACCATCATTTTAGATAATGCCTTAGCATTTTTTGACATGAAGATAAGTGAATGGGCACTTTAGCTAAGCATCTACCTTAGCACATCCTCTGATTACTACCCCTAAGGAAATGGACTATTAGAGTCAATTAATAAGAACTTGATTATAATAATCAAGAGAATTATGGAGGAGAACTAGATCATGTGGCATTCAAAGTTAAGGATAGACTTATGGGATGATATAGTGACTCCCAAGGTTACCATTGGTAACTCCCCATTTATCCTAGTATAAGGGAGAGAATACAAGTTGCCTATCTCTCTTGAATTACTTGACTTGGAGCTAACCCATTAGCTTGAGTTGATGGAGAGTGAACCTACGAGTGTGAGGATGGTAGAACTCATGGATCTTGAAGAAATAAGGGATCTTGAAATGAAGACAATGGAATCACATCAAATTCAAGTCAAGAAATCCTTTGAAAAGAGAGCCATAGGAAGATAATTCAAGGAGGGTGATTTGGTCCTCAAGTGGGACTCAAATAAGGACAAGCTAGGTAACCATACTAAGTTTAACAACTTATGGAGTAACTCTTACTTGATCTATGGATGTAAATAACATAATGATTTTCATCTTTCCCAAATAGATGGAGAGGTATTATCCATCCTAGTTAATGGGATCTATCTAAATCCTTGTTACTAAAATCAAGTTGTAGCCCTATACATATTATAGTAGATTTTGTTATTTTTCTCCAAAGGCCTTGTGTTCATTTTCCTTTTGTTGTGTGTTTCCCTTCCCTAAGGGATTTGATCACATTATTTTTTGGTTTTGGGTTATCCTTGATATTTTGAGAGTTCTAATAAGAAGATTTGTAGCCTTGTGCTTAATTGAAAACCAATTTGAGAAATACTTTTGTGACCTCATAAGCCTAATGGATAGACTAAGCTAACTAGTATTTTGCATATATAGACATGAAATAATAGGAGGTCATAAGAAATGTTGGCCAAAATTGGCCTACATACAATAATTCTACTTAGATGAATCAAGCCACTCTCCTAGAACATTCAATGACATTTTACCCCCATAACTAGTCTCTTTCTATACTTGACTTGATGATGCAATGTGTATGTAATTAGATTTACACGATGCACATGAATTAATCCTTAATCAGGTAATATAGAGCACACCTGGAATTCTGACTGGGTATACACTTGTTAAGTGGGAGCATGACTAATATGGAGATCTATTAGACCTAATTAGGTAATCACTTATATCACTTGTCATAACATATCATGCTAAGAAGGGTTCCAAAGCCTATAGTCTAACATAATTTCACAACAACCCTAAAAGATTCCTATGATTTGATATTTCACTTATATTAGTAAACAAGAAAGTAAACTATTATAATACCAAGAAAATTAAACTAATCTAATGCACACCAAATCTTGTGGCACAATGTGAGGGGTTAGATGCAAAGCAATCAAATATGTATAGGGAACTTAAAATAAATTATGAGTAACACCCTATTACATAGAATATGAAGAGTAATACTATTCAAGCCAACACTTATGCTACTTATATCTACTGAAAGAGAGGAGAACAAAGTTAGAATATACTTACTTAAATGTAAACCCATAATGATTCAATCTCTCCCTTGGCTAAGGGGGCTTTACAAGAGGTTATTATGGTTCATAAGGATCACTTTGTTAGGCCAAAGCATCCAAGACCTATCCATAAGACTAGATTATCAAAATAAGAAACCTAAGCTAAGACTCCTCAATTAGAATGGTGGTAGAGTAGATTGTGAAGAATTGAAAGCAAATAATAACTCTTTATTACAGATTCTTAATAACGACTAAAATGACCTTGTATGTATAGGAGTATCTTACCCAAAAATCATTTGAACATGTCTAATATACTAGGTCAATTGGGTTTATGTATCACATTATTGATTTAATGGCTAAAATTTGTGCTAGGTTGATTGAAAGGCAAACAAGTCAAAAGAGCTAAAGTGACCTCATAATACACTAGGTTGACTAGGTTGACCTAGTGTACTAAATAGGTAAAAAGGAAGTAAAGTGAAGATAAGAAGGATAGAAAGAGGAAAATACTAGAGGAATCTGCAAGGGAGGAGGAATAACTTAGGAAAAGGTTTTAGGATCTTATTGGATTGAGAATAATGTGTAAATAAGGAACAACAATCCTGCAAAGCACCAAAGGTTTATCCACCCCTTTCCTAGTACACCCCTTATGGAATGCACTCAAAGAGATTAAGTTGTGATGGGTTATTGAAATATGTAAAGCATAATTATTTGATAAAAGTTAAAAATATTATGTGTATACATATTCTCCACTCGAATCTCATCACATGTCACTAAGGTATAATAGGAGATGGTGCTTCAAGAAAGAACATAAGGACATACACAATGATAATGCTAAAAAAAATTTCAATATTTTAAAAATCATAAAATAACTAAAATTAAATGATAGAAAGGGAAACTAAACTAAAAAGGTAAATAACTGAAAAGTAAATGCAATGGATACTTTGACTTACCTTTTATCTTAGGATGATTATCAGCTATGTTTTTAGTTTTGATTTTGTAGGGCATAGAGATTAATTTCGACAAACCCATAAATACAAAACTAAGGAAGTAAAAAAAAATAAACACAAGAAAATCCAATATAATTTATGCTATGAGGATGGGATGTACTTGGGAATTTGGCAAGCTGGGTGATAAGTGTTATGTTAGACCAAATGACCAAGTCAAAAAGAGTAAATCGGGTAACCAAAAATCTAAGGCTACTAATGACTGAAAACTCAAACAATAAAACCTTAAGTAAGAAAAAGTCAAACTCACCAATTCAAACCAAGGATACATGTTTTAAAAAAAATGATAAGCAAGATAAATAAATGGTAAAATGAAAATAAAAATGGTAAAATAACAATGATGAGTGATTAGTAACAATCCACATCTCAATCATAAATGGAAAAGGTTTCATAAAAGGGAAAACAACATTTATGAGTGAGTAGTAACAGTCCACATCTCACTCAACAATGGAAAAAGGGTACAAACTCAGGTGTCCATAATAACAAGACAAAAAACTCATGATAATTAGAAAAAGGAAAGTAAAGTAAGTCTAGTAAATGTAAAGTGATATAAATAATATGATCCAATATTTCTCAAACATGTTGTTTCACTCTAAGGATAGATTAAATGGAAACAAAGTAGTGCTAGTATGTTTTTAATAAATGGAGAAGAAGGAATTTTAAAAAGAGGGAAAATAGATTTGGAATCACAATTTGACTATCAAGGGGGGAAAATGAAATGAGTGGAGGGGAGAATAAAGGAAAAACAAAGGTAGATAAACATTTTATCAAAGTCAAGACAATAAACTTTGGTTTATCAAAACAAGAGGACTGTTGACCTTAGGGACTCTAAAGAGCTTCTCTTAGCCACACAAGTCTTGGGTTAATAGATGGAGTATATAGATCATCCCATGAAGGATATATGCATGAAAATTAAAATGGACCTACCTCCCTATGATGTGTTCCCCATTATTTAGGACCCTTTATAGAGCCATTGATCTACTATGAATATTGGGTACTTATATGAGAAAGTAGGTAGTACCATAGATTTTTTATTTTTGAATTCCCCTATTCCAATCTACTGGCCTACCACACCCCAAAGGACTTCAGCTTTATGTGAAGTTGACTATGGAGTTTTAACTT
This sequence comes from Torreya grandis, assembly GCA_037957365.1. Lineage (NCBI taxonomy): Eukaryota > Viridiplantae > Streptophyta > Pinopsida > Cupressales > Taxaceae > Torreya > Torreya grandis. The sequence continues at coordinate 88,770 of JARHVA010004147.1, read as the reverse complement.
TTATTGGAGATATGATATGTGATTGTAATCATATATTTTGGTGAGATTTTGAATTTTGAGATTTGTATGTTGCCTTTTGATATCATTTCCTTTTGTTTCAAATGATTTGGTTTTTAACTTTGTTGATGGATTTTTCTATTCCTCCTCAATATATATTTGGAAAACCAAACATTGGATCTAAAGATGAATTTATTTTAAAACTTAGGAAAAATTTGCTAATAAAGAGGAACTTTAAAGAATATGTGGTCTAAGATTCTTGTAAATCTAGGTGAAATAAAAGTGTTATCTTGACTTTAACCTTGTTTTATCTAATAAGGAGATGAAAGAAAAGGGGAAATCAAGAATAATGAAAAATGGAACAAATTGAATTGATTCAAATAGAAAAAAATGTGATAAAGGGCAAAGAGGGATACAATGATAGCAAAGGTGTGATTCCTTATCATAAGAGAGAGGAAATGGAGGAAAACATGCTAACATGGATTGTTATGCAAATTCCATCTAGCAAAAGAATAAAAAGCTAAATTTGATAAAAAAGATAATAAATAACATGAAAGGAATGGTAATTTTATGAGTAGGTCTAGGTATTATCCATGGTCTTAAAAATAAACTCATAAAAGAGAGACCCACGAGGGTGATAATAAGTAAGAAGTGAGGGAGCCTTGTGATAAAACACCTCACAAAGAAAGACCTAAAGGATTCCAAAACAACATTGGCAAGTAGCAAAAAGAGAAGGTATATAAGTAAAAGATGGTGATTTTATGAGATATTTTGGGTCCTATCAATGGTATTAAAAAACTAATCAAAAAATAAAAACCCAAGGGGTGTTAAATCAAAATTAGCAAACAACAAGAATGTGAAAAAAATAATGAAGACTATGGTACATCAAGAAACCAAAAGATCAAAAAGGAAAGAGTAAATGTTTGTGAACAAGATGGAACTGATATAGAGGGAGATATCCATGCTTAACTAACCTACAAAAATTATTAGATAGATATATATAGAAATCATGATAAGAAGGAAATGATTATGTGAAGTATTTTCTTAGGAATTGAGCATTGGTGGGTTCTTTAAAAACATGGCCTTCATTAGTTTAAGGGTGGTAAGTACTTAGACAAAGAATATCTTTAACTAAGTATGAGAACCACCATTTTTGGGCATACTTGCCTTAATTGTGATGGGTGTAGTCTAATCTAAGGACAAGATCATCAACATTAAATGTGCAAAATTTGATATGTTTATTATGTTGTTGGGAAATATGAGCCTTATATTGGTGGTTATGTTATAAGGTAGATATATGAAGTTCATCAAGTATATCAAGGGAATGAAGTTGAGCCTCACATAATTATTCATTTATAATGATTCCATGAATAGATATGTGAAGAGAAAGAATCTCAACTTTAAGAGGAAAAACTAACTCAGAACCATACACTAGAAAAAATGGGGTTTCCCTAGTGGCAGTATAAATGATAGTTCAATAGGCCCAAAGTGTTGGATAAATTTTAATATTCCAATCCATGTAGGTTTCATGAATTTCCTTTTGGATAATTTTATTGAGAATATTATTAGTGGCCTCAACTTGACTATTACACTATGGATGGTAAGGAGTGGAAAACTTGTGATTAATTTTGAATTTGTTGTAAAGTTGTTTAACATGTTTATTTTTGAAATTACCACCATTGTTATAAATTATAGTCATATAATATGTGAAATTTGGTAACTTGAGTATGGCTAATGATATCCAATCCATAGGTCTAGTTTGCTTGCTCTCTTGACCCTCTTAGGCATGTTTTCACAATTTCTCAGTCATCTATATCCTTTTAGACTGAACCCTTGCTAACTTAGGCTGATATTTCTATGACAAATCCATCTTCTCAGGTCTCCTTCCCTCAAGAAAATATCACCCAAACTTTCACTATAATTCTAAAATTTAGGTTGTCTTATTTATGGTGTTGTTGTCCAAGTGCAAATTTAGTTCAAATGATCATATTCTCTTGGATCATTATCCTAATTCATGTTGGCCTAATGTGAATTAATTTAACCCATTATCATTAAATCCTCTATAAAATTCAATTCAAATTCCATTTAGAAGGGTTGGAACTCATTTAAAATAGATAAGAAAGAATATAATAAAGACCACTCAAGTAATCCTCCTTATTCTCTATATACAACCATACAACATCATTCCAAGCTTATTAAAACCATTACACTAGTCCCTAGTCATTCCAAGTACATTTAATTTCATATTTACTTTCATCTTCATACACTACTGCACTAAGCACTTTAATGAGAGAACTATACATAGCTTGGTCCCTCCTCAGAGTATTAGTATGTAGGAAGTGTGCCCACACATGGGGTGTGAAGTGTATCCAATGTATCCTTTACAAAGTACCACCTTTTCCCTATTTGCCAAAGTTCCATTTAATTACATAGAATACATAAACATACAAAGAATCAGCTTTATAGGGAGTTTTATTGAAAACAAGGATCTAAAATTTGGTACACATGCTCATACAGACTCTACAAAAAAAACCTAGAAAAATCATATCTCTATGAGCAATTTGGACAATAGTGGTAGAACCAAGACTACAACATTGGATAATAGGGTGTCCTATTTCTAGTGGTCCTATCAAAGAAAGAAACAAACTCTAGTTCTCAGTTTATGATAGTGTTCTAGTCTTGTTCCTCTAGTATCACACTCTATCTTAGTTGTAACAGCCTAGAATAAGCTAACTCATATTTTCTCTCACTCATTACTATTTTTAGAAAAGGCAAAAGTAAAACTTGTTTAAATAAATTAGTGGCTTAATTATTTCATATTATTTACTAATTTTATTTTCTCAAATCCATTTATTATTTAGGAATTAAAATTCTTATTTCCCTAAGATAATAAATCATTTGGTGAACCCAACTTACTTCCAATTTTGCATAAAACCCTAGAAACTCTAGGGTAAATTCCTATCTGATTTTTCTCATAAATTTATGAATTTTTTTATTGAATATTAAAATAAAAAATTCCTCTCAAATTTTAAAATTTTGTAGCAAATTTTAAAATAAATTTATTTAAGACCCTAGTTGCATCAACTATCTCCCAGTAATTTTCCAATCATTTTTTGAATTTTTAATTACATATTTAAATAAAAAATCACTTCAAATTTTAGAAATTCATAGTATTTTGCAAAAATATTTTTGAAAAATCCTTAGTTTCATATACTAGATCATATTTTATTCTTGAGGTATCACCTTACATCCATAATCAAATTGGAAAAATGTTACTCATTTATTTATAAACTTTTCTTACATTTATTGCAAATAATAAGGAAACCATAATGGGCCATATCATGTACGTAAATGATGAAGTCTATCATATGTTAGTATAAAGTTTTATCCTTTGCATTTCATGTTTACTTTTCATAATAAGGGATGATATTACAACATTTATTGATAAAATGACACAAGATTTAAATATTCCTTTTTCATACTCTCTATCTCTCATATAAAACAATTTTGAAGTCTATCATGTTAAACATGTTAGTAATATTATGTTACAAGTCAAATATTTTTATGCATTCAGGTATAAAATCATATTCTCTATCCTTTAATTTATATTTTTCATATGGAAAATTTTCTATGTTTATCATACTATACACATACAAAATGTTATGTTACATATAAAAAAAAATTATAGATTCATGGACAATGTCACATTCTCTATCTCTTACTTTCTATCTTTCCTATGGATTATTCTTTATAATTATATCTGTGCACAAATAATCACTCAAATTACATCCATTTCACTCTACATTTATGTTTTTTGCCTCAATTCATATAATTCAGTATCTCCCTATCATTACTAGACACCAATAAATAGTAATAGTTATATCCATCCCTCCTTCCTTTGAACTTGGTACATCTATCTCTTATCTTTCACCTACTACCAGTTTTATACCTATAGTAGATCAGGGGATCCATCCTATCACCCAATTTTATAAAGATAGGTAGGTTGATTACACCCATAGCTATATCTTTCTCACTCAGATTAGCATCCCTTCAAAAATAGTTTATATTCTTGAACTCCTTCAACAATCCAATATTTACAAAGATGTGTTTTATGTATCCCTTTGTAATACTAGATTTCTTGTTTCAGTTGAACCAGCTTATGTTGCATCTATGATCAACAATTTGTAATGGATTAAAGAACATATTTCCTTTAAAAAAGAGGATTTACCCCTAGAACACATCATTTCATAGCACCCCCCTCTTATAGTTGATAATGGTTTAGGACTCAACATCTGCAACATTTCATTTATTAAACATCGTAATATACAACATCATGATCTAGATCATTCTGATATGAACATCAAATATTTTGATAACATTCCATAAAAATTCATGGATCAAATAAAACTTAATCTCACATTAGGGCCTAAGACTCTACCAACTACTTTCTAAGTCATGCCAAATAACCTCAACTATAATTTATTACTTGGTTGTCCTTGGATTCATGATATGCATGAAGTCCTTTCTACACTCCATGCATGTTTCAAATTTAGTAATAAAGGCTACATATGCACATGCTCAATCGATAAAAAACCTTTTAAATACTTCAAGTTGCTGACACATTACATAATTATATTTTGTACTTTAATCCTGGCTATTTACCTACATAACCCATTATTCATAATGTGCCCCTAAACTATGTAACACATCCAGAAACTCCAAATTCCATAATAATGCTGACACCAAAGCACCATTTCACCTCAAATTTTGTACTTAAATACCTTAATCAAAAGGGATTTCATGGCAAAGCCCTTGTAAATCATGAACAAGGAATCATCAATCCTATCGAGGCATCTACATAGCATGAAACATAAGAATTAGGATATTAGTTTACCTATCCTTATAGTAAACCCTCTTCTACCACTTCAAATCATATCAAATTTTGTCCACCCACTATGTTGGTAGATTACATCATTAATCATACTTCAAAATTATCACTAATCTACCCTAATCTCATTGATGATATAGTTTCACAAGACATGGTCACATTAGATGAATTTTCCAATAATGAATCCCTCTTACAATTTCTCAGAGCATATGAGGAACTCCCATCTTATTATCATAAAAATATATTTCCTCATCACACATGCCCATGTATATTTTAAATAAACTCATCTCAAGACATACCAATTGACTCGAATGATACTATTTGTACCACTCCTTACACACTCGATCATTCCACATTGCTTAATGAAGAAACCATAAATTTCAACTTTAGAACCAATCAAGACCCCCATATTGTCTTATTATCTACTTCCCTCCAAAAGGAAGAATATATATATATCCATCAAAATTTAATATATTTCCCAAAACATTTTGTTTGGCCTTACTCAGATATGGCAGGAATTGATACATCTATTGCAGTCCATTAAATTCCCTTATACCTAGATGCTAAACCAGTTAAGAAAAAACTTCACAAAATGTATCTTAAGGTATCTCTCTTGATCAAAGATGAAATCCAATGCCTCTTAGATTCTATATTTATTCAACCAATATCACACCCTAAATGGATTTCCAACATAGTCCCTATAGTCAAACCTAATGTAAAAATTTAGTGTTGTTCTGATTCTCAAGATTTAAATAAAATATGCCCAAAAGATGATTTCCCTTTGCCTAATATATACATGATCATAGATTATATATATGAGTATGAAATGTTATCATTCATGGATGGTTTATTCAAATATAACCAAATCAAGATTACTAAAAAATATCAGGAAAAAACATCTTTTACAACACCTTAGGGCACATTTTGTTATATTGTCATGCCTTTTAGATTAAAAAATGTTGAAGCCACATATCAATTTATCATGACACATATATTTCATGATTTAATTCACCATATAGTCAAGGATTATGTTGATGATATATTAACTAAATCCAAACAATGACAACATCATTCTATTGATTTATGAATGATCTTTTAATGACTCAGACAATATAATGTTTGACTAAACCCAAAGAAATGTGTATTCAGAGTTACATCAGGTAAACTCTTAGGTTTCATTATCTCTTATCATGGCATAAAAGTTAATTTTAAGAAATTTAAATCAATTATCAATATTCCACCTCCCACCAACTTAAAACAACTTCAAGCCCTACAAGGCAAGATCCAAGCAATCCACCATTTCATAGCTCAGATTGACGTAAAAAATCATTCATTTAATTAACTCCTATAAAAAGATAGAAAGTTTATTTGGGACCAATCTTGTC
>JARHVA010004147.1:0-77500 GCA_037957365.1 Torreya grandis | reverse complement strand
TATAGGTAATGTCATTCTTTGATTTTGTTTGAATGGCTTGTACTCATAAGTAAAAATAATAAAAGTGATTTTTTCCTATTGATTATATGGTTTCATTATGGGACTTCAATCCATACTTATGGAATATCCTAGAGTGCATGGAATTGAGTGCCAAAAAAATTATTCCCCTCTCATGTGAGGTGTCACTTGTCCCCAAGTGACATGGAATGAGTAGGATGGAAAGAGAAAGTATGGGTTCATGATGAGGGTATGAGTGTGAGTAGAGATAAGACTTCATGAATGAATTATTAATGATTAAATATGATTTTCAATATAGTACATGCTATATTATGAATAAAAAATACTTTTTTATGACAAAAAGATGTCATACCTTTTTAATGGTTTGCATAGGGTTACATAGGGTAAAGTGGCATGTGAATGTTGGAATGCAATGATTATCCTGGTAGTTATAACTTGACTAAAGTGGGCCCCTTGAGTAATCATGAGATCACAAGATGTTATCCTTCCATGATGACCTTAGAAACCTACATGCAATCATGATAGCTTGCATGGAATTGGATCAGGGGTCTTTTAGTGGAATGATATATTATTTACATCCTACCACAAGGTGGTCACTATAAATCTTTGTGTTATTCAATTCAGGTGTTGTATGAACATAGAAAAGGGTAGATGAGGGTTTTTTCTTTGTAATATTCCTTTCCTTGAGCCTACTGATGATTTGTCTCTATGTTGACTTACTTCCTATGGATTCTATGTCTAGTGAAATTTTCCTTTAACAACTAGAATTATTTTCAAATTTGGGATCTGTGGTCCAAAAAATTATAGATCTCATTGTTTGACATAGTGAAATCATCTCCATGAAATGACTAGAAGCTAAAAGTGGTTCATTTGTGTCCTTATAGCCATAAATTCTAGTTTGTAATACTCCAAATGGAGATTAGAAGTGTATGCTTTTATTGTAGCTCTTACCTTTCTATTTAGAGGTATTCCTTAGCAATGTTTTAAATTTTTTGCTCTAATCTTCCTTCACTTATTCTCTATCTTATTTGGTGTCTTTTATGAATTGCTCAAAATCCTATAGCTAAATCCATAGCTTAGAGTTTGTGAAGAGCTAACCTGCATGCACTAGAGAGGTGTATATAGGTGTTAGGATGTACCTACAACAACTATAAGTGAAGCATGTAGCAATGACAAAGTTGTGGCTAACTATGGGGAAGGTGCCCATAGTAGCTAGAAAATAACTTATAGAAACTAAAGGAATAACTTTATTGAAAAAGTTACCTATAGCAATGGTGAGGGAGGTGCCTGCATTAGATAAAAAATAGCTTTTGGTAATTAGAGAAAGATGAATAGTTTTACTTAGAATGATTATTTATTTTCCATTTTGTTTTTATAGCTAAATAACTAGCAAGATAGTTTTCTATTTATGCTCATTTTATAGTTTTGGGTAGATAATAGGTTGTTTTTCTACCTAAAACTACCAACAATGCCTAAAAAGGTTTGCATTTTTGTTATTTTTTTACTCTAACTACTTCTTATAGTAGAATGTTTAATTTGGGTATTTTCCAAGTTAGCTATGAGTGTGACTAGTCAAGGACCATGTGCAGTCTCATATTTCATGCTAGAGGAGGGCCAAGATGTCCTCTTCTCCTTTATTCATCTATGTGTTAGCTATTTCTCCCTTTGTCTAGTGAGAATACTGATCTAGTACATCATTGTATCCATTTTGTAATTAATTGTGTATGTGCTTGATAAACTCCTCCTAAGTGAGTGGCTTTTTGTATAACTTTAGTCTATGGAAATTAACTAGTAGATGGAATTTTATTCAATCAATAGTTTAGAGTTATACTACTCCATTATCATAAACATGCTCAATCTCAAATAGACCAAACCATCTAGTATGGAGTTTGTCCTTGTGATCCTTGTATTTTGAATAAAAAAGAAGGGCCCAATCTCCTATATTGAATTACTTGGTCTTAATGTACCTATCATGTCATCCAATCCACTATTTCTATACAAGTTTTATGTTCTATAATGCCTATTATCTATATTCATATAAGGTATTCAGTTACATAAGTCTTTTTTTCTATGCTTCAAATATATCAATCTTAAGTTCTAGTACTATTTGTAAGGTCTTATACTCAAATTCAATTGGCAAGATAGGTTTCTTCCCATAGACCAACTAATATGGGGTGAATCCTATATTTCTCTTCCACATGATCTTGTAATCCCAAATAGATTTAGGGAGTCTAGCCTCCAAATCCTTATAGGACATACTAACAGTCTTGGTCAAAATATTTTTTAACTCCCTATTGGTAACTTCTACTTGTCTATTAGACTATTATTGATATGGAGTTGATTTCTTATTCCTAGCTTGTATTGTTGGACCAAGGTAGTAATTAAACTATAAATGAATTTGGGTCCTTAATTAGTGATTATTTTTTGTGGCATAACATATCTTGTAAATATTTATTCATAGAAGAAAGCTTCCACCTTTTCATCCCTAGCATGTGTAAGAGCCTTTACTTTCACCCATTTAGTGACATAGTTAGTACATACAAGGATATACTCTTTGTTATTGGATTTTGGATCAAAATGTCCTACAAGGTATAGGCCCCATTTTTTAAATGGTTCAAGCACCATTTGAGGCTACAAAGGCATCTCATCTAAATGTGTGGGTCTCTCCATACACTAACATATATCATAATGAGCAGTATACATTATTACATATCTATGGGGTGAGGGCCAATAATATCATGTATTCAATATTTTTACTACTATACACTTGGCTACAAAGTGACCTTCACAGGGTTCATCATGCTAGGCTTAGAGGATATCTAGAACTTCATCTTCTCTGAGACATCTTTTGATGATGGATTTAGGCCCAATATAGAAAAGGAATATGGACAACCATGAATACCTACCACTTTTCTAAATCAAATATTTTTTTTAGGGAAAAAGTGTTATGGAGTTAACCCTATTATAAGGTAGTTAGCAATATCAACATACCAAGATGTGGTAAGAGTGAGGGAGAATAGGTGCTCATCTGGAAATGAATCATCCACTATGGTATCTTCTTGAGAGGATTGTATCTGTGATAAGAAGTCAACCATGACATTGTTCTTACCAGGCTTATCTATAATAGTTAGATCAAATTCTTATAATAAGATTAGTCATCTTATCACTCTACCTAGGACAACTAGTTTGTTCATAAGGTACCTAATGGTTGCATGGTCTATATGAATAAATACTTGATACCTTATTATCTAGTGATGAAAATTGTTAATATCATATACTACTACCAATAAATATTTCTTAGTGATCATGTAATTTAATTCTACTCCCCATAGGTTTTTACTTACAACATATATGGCACAATTGAGTGCTTCCTATTTTTGGCCTAGTATAGCTCTTAGGACAGTATCTGAAGTGGTTATTTGAATATGTAAGGGAAGATTCTAATCATGACCACACAAAACATGGGTGGTGGTCAAAAATTCTTTTAATTTTTTAAAGGTTGTATCATAGGTAGGATTCCATATGAATTTATCATCTTTAGTTAGGAGAGTGAATAATGATGTTGCTACTTTGCTGAAATTGTTGATAAATATTTTTGGTAACCAACATGTCCTAAAAAAATCTTGACATATTTATGTTTCTAAATAATAGACAAGTTTTTTATGATGACGATTTTTATAGAGTCAACATTAATTTCTTCAACAGATACATGGTGGCCTAAGACAATGTCTTATATCATAAGCATGAAGCATTTATTATGACTTAAAGACAAATGGTGCTCTTTAAAGCATCATATCACTTTCTCTATATTCTTTAGGCACTCATCAAATGTTTCTTCATAAATAGTGAAGTCATTTATATATATTTTTACACATTCATTGGCCATATCTGCAAAGATACTCAAGATAGCCATTTGGAATGGTACAAGAGCATTATGCAACCCAAAAATTAATACATAATAAGCATAAATACCATAGGTAAAAGTGAAGGTGGTCTTCTCCTAGTCTTTAAGATCAATTATAATCTAGATGTAACCACTAAAGCCATCCATAAAGGCAAAATATTTCTTTCCTGTTAGTGTGTCCAACACCTGATCAATAAAGGGTAGTTACTATATTAATTTACTTATAATATATATGCATACACATCATTATCCATTTTTTATTTTGTATAATTACAAATGGTGAAACCCATTCACTATTTGAGATGAGATGTATAAATCTAGTGATTATGAGTTTCTACAATTCTACTTTGACTATTTCTCTAAGAGTTAGATTCATCCTACATTATGGATGTCTATTTGGTTGGAAATCTTGTTTGATATAGATATGATGTGTGAATGTTTCTAGTCTGATTCCTTACATATCCTCATAATCTCATGCAAAATTTCATTGGTTTTCATGCAACATGCTGACTAAGCACTTTTCCTCATTTGACTTCATCTTGCTATTAATAAGCAATGCTTTTCTTAGAGATATTTCAATATGTCATGAGAGTGATTTCATCATTTTATTTTTATAATGGATCTATTTTGGATGTATCTATGAGGCAATATTTGGTGGAATATTTTCTATACAGATGTATCAAAGTTATCATCTTTCTAGATGTTGGAAAATGGGCACTCAACACATTGCAGGTGGTTGAGATTTATAGGATGAGTTTGGTAATTATTCTACAGAACATTGGAGAGAATTGTATCTTCCTCATAATTATCCAAGATGCATTCATAGTCTATGGTGAATATAAGAATCAAGGGAAGATGGTCTACCTCATCTTCTTTAGCCCATAATATATGCTCTGGTACCAAGGTCAGTTGTGTTGGAGGATAGAAGACCAACTTCTTAGTGTGGTTGCCATTAGATATCAAAATTTTACCTAATTTGTAGATGATGAAGGCATCAACTATGACAAGCCAAGGTCATCCTAAGATAAGAGGGCATCCACCCAAATTAGACTTTGGTTGTAGTACAATGAAATCTATACGATACTCCTAATAATCTATAATAATGAGTAGATCTTCAATGACTCTTTTTGGTCTAAATTTAGACCTATCATCCATTTACAACATTATATATATGGGATGAATATTATTTAAATCTAATTTTTTCATAATTTTATTTTTCATTATATTTATTACAACCCTTAGGTCTATCAATGTATTGGATATCTGTTGGTCATAGGTCTGGACTATTATTCCTGGGCATCCTAGATCTAAATATTTCTTTGATAGGGTGTTTTCCAACATAATTTCTACCATATGGCCAATAAAATGCACTATATTGGGATCCTTCTTCTTCCTTTTAATTTTACATAAACATAAGTCTCTGATAGCTTTGGAATATATGGGCACATCCTTGATGGCTTGGAAGAGAGGAATTTTAGCATAGAGATTCTTGAGTTATCCTATGAAATCAAATTTAGGTTCAATTTCATGGTGTTGAAGGCTAAGACATTATAGAAATGGTGGGGTTATTTCATCAATAGCTTTATTTATTGGTTTATAGAGTTTTTTTGGTGGTGAAGGTGGGTTAGTATGATCTTCTAGAGTTTCTTAATCTAACTCCATTATTATGGGTGGGGTTGGGGGTGGTATAACTTTCCATGAACATAGGTGAAATTCATGGATGTTCACGACATAAGCTAGGTACTGAATAGGTTCAGTACTAGATATCAATTGCATTAACTTATTTTCAAGATTCTGTATGGATTGGGTAGGGAGCTAGTTAAGCTTTGGTGAAGCTTGTATGTTAGGTATAAGAGCATGAGGTTGTTGTTGTTATTATGAAGTTAATCCTCCTTGATGGTTTTCCTAGGGTTGATTGGGTCTCTAGGGCTACTGCCATTGGTTTATGAAGGGTGGGCCTTGGAGTGGTTACCAAGATTGTATCTAAGGTAGGGATATATTTTATGGAGGATGCTAGGAGGTGGTGGGTTAGATTATTTGAGGTGGCTACCAGCTAGAATTAGGGGGTGAAAATTCATCCATGTACTAGTCCAATTGGGAATAGTATTTGTAAATTATGAATTAAAGGAGGTAAAATTTGTAAAATATGTATTTTTCCCATACCTAGATAAGATGGTCATTAAACCTATGGCTTTCTTTGTGCAACATAGAAAACCTAGTCCCCATCTTCTCCTATAGTGTGTAGCTCTACTATTTATGGTTCTTTAGTTGTGATGTTAGCTACTTTATCCTGAACTTCATGACACCTACAATCTATCTTCTTCTTACAATCTAGATAATAGATGGTCAAGGCTTGATCTAATGTTGCTTGATTTTATGTTGAGTGTAGGATATCTAGTTAGGTGGCCAAGTGATTAATGATATCTTGTTTCATGTCTTGTAACATGTTACTAAGTTTAGATTTTGATAGGCCACTTGTAGTTACTAGTGGAAGCTTATTATCCTGACTTTGTTTATGGTAGACTTGGGATAATTCTTTCTCAACTCTTTGATGTTTATGAATGGAAGGTGGGAGATATCTCTCCCAATCATTAGGTCTAAGTATTCTAGACAATCTTCTTTGACTCCTTTCAAGAAGATGAGTTTTAGAGGCTCTTCTCCTAGTGCACTTTGATTATTTTTTTTTACATTGAACATGAACTATTTAACATTATCTTCCAAATATTTATCCCCTTATTGAGTCATCTTGAAGATGTCATTTCTTTTATAATTTATTCATCATCCATATTACTGATACATAGCCAAAAATTTCTTTTTCATGCACTCCTAAGTGTGGACTAAATTAATACCCAATCTCATGAACCAACAAAGTACTGAGTCTTTGAGGGTGGCTAGAAAAATTTTCAATTTATATGCATCCTAATTGTAGTCATAGCTTCTATACAGGATATAAAATTTGAAAAAAAAAAATTGTTCAATTCTTTTGATAATGTACCTCTTAAATTGAGCAAGGCTGAGGGTGGGACATTTTTTATTTGTGTTACACCTATTGCATCTAGAATAGGAAATTCAAAAGTAACTATGTATAGAGTCCTATTGTCATCCACAAAGTCTCCTTCTCTATTCATGTTGGATTTTATTATGATATGTATACCAAAGGTAATCAAGATCACATCTTCAAATTTTTTATCAGTCTCTTTGTCAACATGATAGTAAACATTTATCTATTGATCTGCAGTCTTTTTACTAGATGAAAAGTCTAAAGACTCTCCTGAGCTTTTTTTGATTTGCTCAAGAAAGCCTTGTTGGAATGTTGTTCTGATGTTACTCTCTGTAGTGTCTGATTCATGTAGTTCTCTTTCATTTATTCTTACCAACTTAGATAATTATTCCTCTACTTTTTTTTTCCTTTTCAAAGCCAATAGTACTTCTTTTACAAGTTATCTCCTTCGATTTGTAGTGTTACCTTTTTTGAGATCCATCTAGTTTATGGTATATTTTTAAATAGGATTCTTAGTTGTTGTAGGTACTCATGGTTCTTTCCTGGTAGAAACTTGTGGATTGTTTGGTAGGAATCTCCCTTGAGAATCTTTCTCTCTACATAAATTTTATGTTATTCCTTCAGGTGTCCTATCCCTTCCTACACAAGGTTAGTGTGTTTTTTGTGTGTTCTAGGGAGTTGTTTAGAATAAGAAAAAAATAAAATATAGAGACATAAAGGAGTGTGGAAATAAATTTGACTAGAATTGAAATTTTACTTCTAGAAAGCAATAAATTTATCTACTAAAAGTGGGAAAATTACTCTAAAAAGTAGGAAATGAAAGGCACACTTTGTGGAAAGTAAATCACTCTTCAAGGAAAGTAAATTATAGAAAAAAACCCATTAACTAAGCAAATTATAATATTATAAAGATATATTTAAATTTTTGCACCATCAACATCCAAGAACTTAGATATTTGGCATAAGACACTATAGTACCCTCACTTGACTTGCTTGGTTGGGTAGAACAGTGCATTAAAAATGTTTTTCACCATCAACATCCAAAAACTTAGACATATGGCATATGACACCATGGTTCCCTCACTCAAATTGCCTGACTTGGTAAGATAGTGCATTAATCAATATTGAAAAGAAATAATTGATTTAGAAAGCAATAATTGACACCTTCCCTAATAACAATTTCAAAAATGTTGTGTAGACTTATTACCCAATTAATACCAAAATTTTGATTCTCATTAACATTAATTGTCAACTCAAGATACATAAGCTTTTCAAAGATGTCAGCACTATATATGCATTATTGATCCATAGATTAACTTGCTTACTAGTTGTAGTATAATGACCTTATACTGAATTCACCAGATAATTATACTATGGATTTATTGTAAAAAAATATAGAAATATATAAGTACTTCACACTTATGAATCACACTTTATATAATCAAACTAATAATGAAATTAACTTACACAACACACTTAAACTAAAGAGGGTCAAGATCTTCACTATAGCCCTTTCTAAGGGGGCCCTTATTTAGAATTGAGTTCCAATCCTTCCTTGAGAGACTTGTAAAATATTCTTACAGAATCAACCTTCTTATTACTCAGATATGTAGCAATTTAAGATTGCTACAAAAGATTACAATATTTAGAATGCAATGACTTCAATTCTACTACTCTGTTATTATTTATTCAACACTTAATCTAATATAGGTTCTACCATTAAATGAATAAGGAAATTTTATTAGATTTAACCAAAAAAACTAAACTAGGAAAGGTATAAATACTTTGGGGACTACCCAAGTCAACCATCAGGTCGTTAGTAACTGAAGTTACTTATTTTAGACCTGATTTGGTTAAGAACAATATATACTATTTTGTTGTTTTAATTATTTTTGTCTCCTTTTCATTTTATTTATCTTAATCATTTTTGGAAGCACATACAAGATTATTTGCATTTGAGGAGTCCATGCAATAGCTATGGAGGATCCTCTTTAATCATCCACTTGGTTTTTAAGATAACTAGATGTGTCCTTAAAAAATAATCACATCTAATCATAATAATAGTTCTGCTCTATGTAGTGGTTGTAAGCTCCTATAGGTGAAAGACTATAGTTTTTATAGGTAACATACATGTGAAAACCAATAGTTTATATAGGAAACCTATAGTTGGAAACCAATAGTTGCTATGGGGAACCTATAGGTGGAAACTAGTAGTTTCTATAGGCACCTTATAGGTGGAAGCTAATAGTTGCTTTGAGTAACCTATACGTGGAAGCCAATAGTTACTACAAGAAACTTATAGGTGGAAGCTAGCAGTTGCTATGGGAAACTTGTAGGTCTAATCCTTTTTTCTTTGGGATTCTCTATAAGTGTTGTTCCCAAAGAAGATTCTTTCATTCTTATGTTACCTTTCAAATGTTTATTAAATAAAGTTAAAAAAGTATAATTTAATTAAAGAAAAAGCATCATTAATTCATAACATAACACACACACACACACACACACACCCCAATGCACACATAAAATCATAACTTCATTCATTCATTTTCATGAGTCATTTATGGTTATGGGTATTTACATAGAAAAAGGTATATACCAAGTATGGATGAGGCTATAAAATAAATAAATTGGTGGCCTTATCAAATAGTGAGACTCAATTTATCACAAAATTAGACCCCTTAAAGTTCCTACTATACAAACTATATCTTTCTAATTGCATCATAAAATGGGTTATGTTATTAACATAATTTGACTTTAAAATAGTCCTCTAGAAATCAATAAAGGGCCAAATCATTGTAGACCATTTGGTAGTAGCACCATTGTTAAATACCAACTCTCTTAGTGAAACATTTAAAGATGATTTCACCACCTATTCTACTCATTAAAATATTTGGACTATGTTATTTGGTGGCTATCAATGTGCATCTGATGTAGGGGCAAGCATTATCTTTCTCGATCCTTTTGATCACATAGTTCCTATAGCATATCGATTAAGTTTTTCTTGCACCAAAAACACAATAGAATATGAAGCACTTATCTTAAGACTATTTACCACCCAATCCATCCAAATAAAATATATTCAAGTCTTTGGTGATTCCTAACTCATGGTCAATCAAGTTAATGATGTTTATCAAACCAATGAAGAGCACCTTATCCCATACTGCAATATGGTACAGTGTTTGACATCACAATTCAACTACTTTCTATTAAGAATATTCCTTGAAAATAAAATAAACATGTGAATGCAATGGCCAGTGTTGCATCTCTAATTCCTATTGACATCAATGATGATCAAGTGATGTTTATAATTAAATGATTATAATCACCATCAATATCCAACATAGACTTGATCACTCTTTCCATCTTGGCTATTACACAAAGTTCCGTAACCCCAAATTTTTTTTTGATATTTATAACTTTTTAAACATATATATTATACCAAACACTTTCTCCCAAAATTACAAATTTAAGTTACAAAAACAAGCAATCCATTACGGATACTTACTATGATGTTTATGATCCATTATGTAAATTACTTCATCAAGGGTACTACTAGCCTACCATGGAAGATGAATGTTTATAATACACAAATTTATGCAAAAAATTTCAATGACACAATGATTTACAACATGAATTATCAAAACAATTTCAACCTATCATCTCTCCATGGTCATTCATGCTATGGGGATTTGATCTCATTGGAAAAATTAACCCTGAATCTATTGATGGACATATTTTCATAATCATTGATACATAATACTTTACCAAATGGGTGGAAGCAATTACACTTCAATAAACCATAAGAAAAGACATTTGCAATTTTATCATGACTCATATTATTTCATGCTTTGGCCTACTAGTAGCTATTATCTCTGATAATGGAACATCATATAAGAACAAAACTATCAAAAATATTTGTACCAAATACAAAATTAAGCACACATTCTCCACTCCATATTACCCACAAGGAAATGGTCAAGAAAAAGCTACTAATAAAACTATCAATAATAATTAAGGAAAAAAGTGAAAAATTTTAGAGATGATTAGCATAATCAATTAGTTTTAGCATTATGGGCCTATTGCACAAGTATCTATACACCCATAGGAGCTACTCTTTATTCACTCATTTATGACATATAATTAGTCTTACCATTAGAATTATAAATCCCATTTCTCCATGTCTCCCTTAAATTTATTCTCGTTGATGACCAATATCATGAAAATCATCTACACTAGATTAAATAGTTAGACCATACATGCATTCAAGCTACAAAACACCTCAAAATCTACCAATAATGTATAAAATGATCCTACAAAAAATGAGTTCACACCAGATAATTTGAAGTAAATGATCTTGTTATCAAATAAAACCTTCATAATGTCAATGCTAAAGAAGAAATCAAAGGAAAATTCAAACCAAATTGGCTAGGTCCATATATTATTAGCAAAAAGCTTAGTGCTAAAGTATATCATGTAGCCTCAATTGATGGAAAGAATTAAAAACCCAACAAGTATTATGCGTATACATAGATTCCATGTTTATCATGCCATTTTACATATTATAATCTACATAATTTATTTTTAAAGCATAATTGTACATAACTTATTTCAAAAAATCCAAAAACATTCAAATATATCCAAAAACACAAAAAAGTTTTCCTTGTATGCATCATCCATGCTTTACATTACTAATACTATGCTAGGACTTACATTTTCTATTTCATGCTATTTTTTGTTCATTTATCTACATTACCATGCTTCACTTGATCTTGTTTGAGTGTGTACAGTGACATACAACTCCTTGACTGCTTCACTCTACCCATTGAGGGGGCATCCTACTTATACATTTAAAACACACATCAATATACATACTCAATGGGGGCATATTATACATAAATACACCATCTAGTTTATGTTATTCATACAATACACACTCCAACTTATCATGTTATTGTACATTACTTACTAGATTACACAGATTACTATACTAAGATTTCACTAGTATCTAGCACTTGTGTATCTCTTTAGCATATACCTAGTCTTATACTAAACATGCCTTGCACACTTTCACTCTTGTTTTTATTAGTTAGATATGATTATATTTTTCCATTTATTACATTCTTTCTCTTCTTA
Source organism: Torreya grandis (assembly GCA_037957365.1). Lineage (NCBI taxonomy): Eukaryota > Viridiplantae > Streptophyta > Pinopsida > Cupressales > Taxaceae > Torreya > Torreya grandis. Next base: position 65,444 of record JARHVA010004147.1, on the reverse strand, counting down.
TTTAGTGTAGCTTATTTGATTACATTTCCAATTCCTACTTATCTCCTATGTGTGCCTCAGGACATTTACCAATGTCCTTTGCTTCTATTCATGTCTATGTACCCTTGGACATTTTCCAATGTCCCTTGCTTGTACTCTTATATTTACCTATGGCCCTTGTTCTAATCTTGATTATTCTATGGTATGTGTATGTGGTATATGAACATGCTTTGTATGTTTTCTTTCTAGTATAAGTGACATGTGCCCATGTCTTTTATTTGGTTGGCCCCTTAGCCACCTTTGTATGCTTCTTGATTCTTGATTTGTATATTTTTTACTTGATTATTTGTCCTTTTTTGTAAATTCCATGATCCATACATTGCATTTCCTTGATTTCTTAGATGCCATGATGGACATCATGCTCCATCCCTCCTTACTAACAACTAACAGCTAACCATTTTGACTCTAATTCAGTACATTACACATGATTTTACATTATTATATCTATCTAGGCATATCCATTTTGATCTAACAATATCTCAATACAAATATTTCTATATCTTGAGATATCTTATTAATTATCATTGCTATATCATGTATATTTATAGCTTAACACATTTGTAGGGCTTCTTCTTCTAAGGATAGTCATTACAGGGTAATTATTCCTACCCTCAGAAGAGGGGGAAACAAAAAAGGGTTTTATTATAGAGATCAGATCTGTTAGGGGTTGAAACAATAGTTTTTTGAACACTCAGAATATAATCTAGCAATCAAACTATGTAAAATATCATAGTTAGATATCAAAGAATCTAGAATAGTCATCATATTTAGCCTTGGAAAATAGCACAAAAATTGGACAACACCAAATAGTAGGGTGTCATATTTTTGATACTCCTATCCAGGTAATAGAAAAATAAAATTTTATAGAAATAGATAGAAAGGTGAGTTTAATCATAGCTTTTTTAGTACAACATGGTTCATATTCATCATGTTTCAGTATAGTTTTTGCTAAAAGAATATAGATATAGGGGGAATCATGCATGAAATGATGGATCTCACTTATAATTTTAGATTAGGTAATTGATATAACTTATAGATCAAAATCCATGTTCCAAACATCAGTGGTTAGAGGCAATGTGTGCAGCACATTGATCCTCCCATTTTTTTGAGTTTAGTTTATTTTCCAAGCATTTCTCAGTAATTGTGTACCTTACTCTATCTGTAAGTGGTTGGCATCCTTTTTAAGTTTGGCTTTCATAAAAGCTTAACTTTTTGAGTACTTGAGTTCCTAAGTTGGCTTCTACATAAGCTTATTACACTAGTTTCAAAGTGGCTTTCACACACGCCTAATCTTCATCTTTTAAAATGGCCAAGAGTGGCCTAGTTTCTATCATACATTCAGCTATCCATGCCAAAATTATTAGATCACTATAAATTCATGGGTTTTAGGATCCATCTTATATGACATTTATTTCATACTAGTATTACTTCATAGCTTCACTTCATAGGGCAATGATGGAGCCAAAGGACTAACTAGCCTTTATATTCTTGAGCCACCTATTCAGAGGGATTATATATATAGTCTAAAAATTAATTGACACACACATGATTCATTAGCTTTAATTAGTAGGTGATGATGGATCCAAAGGGCTTGCCTTTGCATTTTTGAGCCATTTTTAGGGAATTGAGCACTCAACTCCATTCATGATATTAATTTTGGTACATCACACACCCAACACAATATAGAATCATAGTAAGTTTTGTATTGGTTCATGTACCTACTGAGGTGTATTCATTCCTTTCTCTTCCTCTATCTCTCACCTAGATTATATATGTTATTATTTTAGATATAACATATCTATTAAGGACTAATCTACTTTTTGTTTTCCCTTACAGATCTACATTTCATAGCATGCTCTCTCTATGCATAGCCAACATCACATAACTTCATGAGCTTAACCTTTATAGGTAATTTTAGGTACACTTTATATTTTTCCTTTATCTTATTATTTCACTTTGTTTCATCATTAGAATAAATGTGGGGGGGAATTTAGTCATATAAAATTCAAAGTTTGTTAACTTGAGTATGGCTAATGAAATCCAATCCATAGGTCCATTTTTCTTACTCTCTTAACCCTTTTAGGCATATATTCATAGTTTCTTAGTCATCTATAGTCTTCTAGATAGAAACCTTATTGACCTAGGTTGATCATTCCATGAAAAATCCATCCCCTTAGGTCTCCTACCTCAAGACAATAACATCCAAACTTGGACTACAGTGTTGAAATTTAGGGTGTCCTATTTTTGCCATTATTTTCCATGTGTAAAATTGGTTCAAATGGTCATATTCTCCTAGATCCTTATCCTAATTCATGTCAGCCTAATGCAAATTCATTTAACCCATAATCATTAAATCCCCTATAAAAGGCCATTCAAACTCCATTTAGAAGGGTTGACACTCATTTAAAAGAGAAAAGAAAAAATATAAGAAAGATAACTCAATAAATCCTCCCTATTCTTTGCATAAAACCATACAACATCATTCCAAGCTTATTTAAACCCTTGCAATGGTCCCTAGTCATTCTAAGTACATCTAGTTTCACATTTACTTGAATCTTCATACACTATTGTACCAAACACTTCAATGGGATATCTACATATAGCTTGATCCCTCCTCAGAGTTTTAATTTGTAGGCAACATGCCCACATATGGGGTGTCAAGTATGTCTAGCATATATTTTATACACTAATCCATTTCCCTATTTGCCAAAGTTCCATTTAATTGCATAGAAGACACAAGAACAAAAATAATCAAATATATAAGCAATTCTAATGATAATTAGGATCTAAAATTTGGTACACAAGCTCACATAGACACTATGAATAAAACCCAAAAAAATCATATCTTTATGAACAGTTTGGACAATAGTGGTAGGACTAGGACTAAAATCTCAAACTATAGGGTGTCCTATTTTTGGTGGTCCTATCTAATCAAGAAATGAACTCTAGATCTCATTTTTTGATAGTGTCCTAGTTCTATTCCTCCAGTATTAGACTTTATCTCAACCATAATAGCCCAAAATAAGATAAGTCATATTTTCTCTCACTCATTACTATTTTTAGAAAATCCAAAATTACAACTTGTTTAAATAAATTAGTGGCTTAATTATTGCATATTATTTACTAATTTTATCTACTTAGATACATTTATTATTTAGGAATTAAACATCTAATTTACCAAAAAATAATAAATCAGAAATGATGGTGTGAGGAACATGAAAATGATAAATGATTTAGTTCAGAATGAATTTAGATATGGTAGGATTAGTAACATTGACAAGGGGCATGGCTTCTACCCACTTGGTAAAGTATTCAGTAGTGATGATAATAAATACATGTCCATCTTGGGAATGAGGAAGTTTACCAATGAGATCAAATCCCTATGTGTAAAATGGCCAAGGAGATTCAATGTTTGAATTTCAATTGGTAATGAATGAATGAGACCATTATGAAGTTGACAAGGACTTAATTTTTTAGCATATTCAATAGCATACTTTTCTAGAGTAGGCTAATAGTAACCCATACATATGAATTTTTAAGCTTTAGTGTGTCTTCTATAATGACCATTGCAAATGCCCCTATGTGCTTATTCAAGTAGAGGAGGGACCTCATCTTGCGTGACACAACAAAGCAAGGTACCTTTAGAATTGTGATAATAAATGATGTTATGTCTAAATACATACTTGAAATATTATTTGTGAATATGTGTCTTTTCATGAGAATCCAAGTCAGCAAGATAAGTTTGATGTTCTAAGAATTGGATGATATCTTGTTACCATGGGCATTATTTGATGGTGATAGCTTTGATACGACAAATAAGTGAATCAAGAGGGTGGGCATATGATATAGATTTTATTATTTATATGATAAAATAATGATTATAAATTTTTTGATGTGGATAAAAAAGAGAAGCTAAAGAGGTAAGAGAATCAATAATGGAATTTTTGATCTCTAGGAAAAGGTTCAATTGTAAAAGAGATAAAATCCTTGGAAATATTAATTATAATTTGATGATAGGAGATAATTTTTTCACTTTTACATGATAGACACCACTAACTTGATGACAAATTAGTTGAGAATAACCTAATTTATGAATGTATTGTATGTCTAAATCAAGAACAACTCTCATACCTAAGATAAGAGCTTCATACTTGGCCATGTTATTGGTGACATCAAATGTAAAATAGAAATCTAAAGGAATGATCTTTCCAATAGGACTAGTGAGAATGCAACCTACCCAGCTCCTTGAAAGCATTTAGCACCATCAAAGTGGAGGGTGTAAGTATCCTCATATAAGTTAACATTAATTATAGGGAGCTCCTTGATAACTAACTTTGATTTAGTAGTTCCAAAGGGAGGGGAGGATTATTCAAGTTGATTAGCTTCAAGATTGGCAATAAATCTATGAAAATAATCTTTAATAGAAAGTACTTGATAAAAACCTTAAATATAAAGGATATTATCATTTAGAAGGTTATCTTGAAGGGAAGAAGTGGTTGGAATAGGAGCTGAAACAAGTTGATCATCTATGACTTGCACTTTGACAATTTTGTGTGATAATGCAAAGATCAAATTCCATTAGTAAGACCATCCACTTTCCAATTCTATCTCCTATAATAAATTATTTGGAAAATAAAAAAAGAAGGGGTTTAGAATGAACAATGACATAAGTGGTTTGGTAAAGCATGTAGTGATGAAGCTTTTTAGCTATAAAATATATAGTGAGGTAATCATGCTCAATTTTAGTATAACATGTTTCATAATCGATGAGGCCTTGGATAATATAGTATATGGCATACTCCTTGCCCATATAATCATATTGTGAAAGCATTTCCCCTATTGAAATAGGTGTGGAAGAAGTATAGAGAATAAAATGTCTATTATTGGAAGGAGGAAAAAGATTATGTGGATGAAGCAATAATTATTTCATATTTTCAAATGTTTTTTGACATGGATCAATCTATTCCAAGGTTGTACCTTTCTTGAGAAGGGAATTAATGGAATGAATTCAATAAGCCATTTTGGGAATGAATCATCTAATTTCCCCAAGTTTTCCTAAATAGGTATGAATATAAAGAATAGAATGAGGAATGGGAATGTTTATAATATCATTAATCTTGGTTGGATCAACATCAATACCATGGAGAGATACTAATAATCCTAACAATTTTCTAGATGTAACTCTGAAAACACTGTTATCAATCAAGAGTGTGCCCTTGTGAGAAAGTGTGAAATTCCTCACTCTTATTAGAACATGGAATATATCAAAAGTTTTGGTGACTTAATAAGGGATAAAATATACAAATATGGCTGGTTCCCTTGGTTCTCTCACAAAAAATTACTTTCAAACCTACTACTTAATGATTTTGACAGGGAAAATGGTGCAAAAGATAATGAAAATGGATGAAACTGAATGAAAATTGAAATTAAAGGTGATGCATCAATTATTTTGTGAAATAAAATTATTTTAATGACACTTATATTAAATATAAAATATTACAAACATTCACTACACCCAAGTAATATTTCTACATCAATATTTCACTATAAGGACCTTACAAACTTAACTCATGTAAAGAAGGACTGAACTCACATCTAATAAATGAACTTAAACTTGATTTAGACACTTAGAATGACCTGTATAACATATAAAATCTCTCATTAATGTAAAAAAATAGACTATAACCAAGTAAAATAATTATTTCACTAAGTTATACCAATGGCAAGCACATACACTTCACTAAAAAAGACTAGAAAATAGAGGAATTTTGATTATTATTACTCTCAAAAAGTGAATACAAATTTTGGTAGCCTTTAGGCACAATCCAAATAGAAAAGAGTTGTATTAAACTAGATAAAAAATAATATATACATAAAATAAATTATTGGATACAAAGCAGCCCCAAATTAGGGGACCTTAAACTTGGTCAAATGGTTCCTCCAAAAGTGCTACATCAGATTTTTAGCTTCTCAAAAATTGAAAATTCATAAATTGGTATGAAAAATAATTTATAGAATTTTTAAGGGTCTTATGATACTCATCATTACATTTGGTCAAGTTTATATCACTTGGGGAGTGCCTATATTCTTGTACCAACCCCTAGATTTTAGCCTTCTTGTCTCCCTTGATGAAAAAGTCTCTTATATGGATGTAGGACTTTAATTCCTTGAAGAGTCCTATTTTCACTTATTGGATAAATTTTCCAAAGCCTTATTTCATTATAAATATTCATTTTCTTCCTCATACCTTTAATATTACATACCATATCCTAATTAAACTTTCCAAGTCTTTGTAATAGGCTATATGCACCTATTTAGCCTTAAAAAGCCCCCAAAAGGCTCATTTTTCACCAAGGCATAGAAGGAAAAGGAGGATATTTATTCAAATTTATATCAAGATAGTATCTATCATCCATGGAAGTATTATAAAGGTAATACTATACCTTTTTAAAATCAATTTAGGCATCAAAAACTTAATAAGACCTGGAACAACACCAAAATCATGCATTTCCCATGTATTCCTTGTAGCCCTATTTTCCTACAAAGCTCCTTATTTGGGATAATATATAAGAGATAATGAAAAAAAGACATTTTATAGGTACCCATTATCCTCCCACATAATCATAAAAAATTTCATCTCCAAACTCAAATATTTGATATGCTTTCTAGCATATTTATCCTGCCAAATTAGGCATAATTAGCCCTCCTAGCCCTAGAGAAGAAATTTTGTATCTGGGAGTTCATATAGGTATTAAAAATAAAAATAATGTTTTATTAAATTTTATAATTCCCTCACCATTATAAATTTCAATTTTTGTGGTTTGGAACCACCTATAAGTACCAAAACCATGAAATGGCCTTTGAAAGGCTTGTTCTTTGAAGGCATTTTATGACTGGCCCAAAAGAATGAAATGGTTTCATAAATTTTGTATTTATTTTTATATATTTTTAGTTTTATCAAGTAAAATAAGTCCCAATATTAATCCTCCATCAATTTTCATCTTTTTATGTGCTCAAGAACCCTTGTTTTAGCTCGAAAATCTCAAAAACTACTATTTTTACAAAAAAATTGTACAAGTGAAGGTATATTAAAAAAACATGTGAATGAACCTATGAGAGTACCCTAAAAACTTTGGTATGTTTCATTAAGTAAATATTTCATTTTTTCATGTATACAACTCAATTTATTCAAATTGGTCATGGTTGAGGGTTTAGTAGGGTTTTGGGGTAGTTTTAGGTCTTAAGGTTGCTTCATAAAGTTTAGAATTCCAAAATCCAAAAAAAAATATCAAAAATGGTATTATGAGACCCTATTAATATCTAAAAATTCCTTGGACTCCCATTAAAAACCTTAGGTGAGATATGAGTGATCAAACTTACCAATTTAAGCTCTTTTCCTTGTTTCCATAGGCCTGATGTTGGTTTCAGGGTTGAAGATTAGTTTAATTGGATATCTCTACACTCCAAAAGATAATAAACCTTTTTTAGTTACCAAAAAACATGTTAAAATTCATTTGAGTGTCTGTTTCATTTTATAAATTTGAGTGACTCCTTATTACTCATTAGGTTCAGTCTTTCCCTAGTGGGGTTGACTATGTTCTTGAATTAAAATGATCTCTGATGGTTTATTTTTCATTAAAAAGGTTAAAAAAAATTTATATAATACCATTAATGTGTTCCAATAGGTTTAAAATCTCATATCATTCCAAAATTAAAAATGACCCTCCATTTGGCCTCTAGTCTTAGTCATGCCTAGTGGGCATGTTTGCAAACTTTGATGTTTAGACCACCCTGCTTGTTTCCATACCCTTGTGAGATAATTTACATGTTTTAATAAGTTTAAATAAACTTACCATACCTTCTATCCATATTCAAACATATTATGGTTCACTCTTTTACCTACTTTTCTCAAAATGTCAAGATTTGTGCATGGGAAAGTGTCCCCTATCTGAGACAAAATAGGGACACTTCCCCTATTTTATCACCAAAACTATATATTGGAGAGGGATTTATAAGTTTCAAGGATGATATTATAATAAAATAATCTATTTATTTCATGATTTTACCTTTCAACCCTTCAAGTTTCAAACTAGTTCCTCCATATGTAGACTGTGCATGGTTTTTTTTAACATATTAGATGAGTTTACAATAAAAGGTTCTTATTTACTTTTTTTCCATTGAGATAATGTCATGAGGTCATTTATACCATATTTTATGAGTTTTTATCTTTGTAATAAACTTATTTGGTATCCTCCTTGCATATATTTGCCTTCCTTTCTCATGTAACCCTCCATCTAGCAATATAGTTATAGGTGATTTACTATAGCTAGATATTTTAACTCCCTTTTATGGTTCTATCATTGGGTCCTCTTATACTTTTAACTATGATTTAGGTTTTTTTTTCATTCAATTATAAATTCTTTATGCCTTATCTACACCTTGAATAGTCTTTTGATGACCAACAAGCCTCTTCAACTATATGTAATCCTTAGAGGCCTGTAAGTGTCACTTTGACTTGAGCTTTAGACCTAGAAACTAAGTCTCTCATTATGATGCCCCATTGGTATTTATTATTTTCATCCTTGTCTTGAGAACACATGGTGATTCCACTCTTACTCCCTATAACCCTTCTCATGTGATTTTCCCAATTTGTTTAATTGTAAGCCTAACCTATGAGATAAATTTAACTCTATTTGACTATTCTTGAAAGTGTAAGGATATGAAAAAAAGTATCTTTGAACTTGAATATATTGAATATGGTATAATATATATTTAGGCATCCTCCCAATTATTAATTAAACTAAAAACCCCTTCATAGATATATTCATGCTTGAAACCCCTTGTAGATGATACCCTCACTCTTGATCCAACTTACAAAAAATCTTGTGTGTTGACTAGGATGTAGGTGGAGTTTTGGTAGTTTACATAATGATAGGAGAAATGAAAAGTATATATTAATACATATGACCTAAAAAAACTTCAAAACCCTATTCACAAGGTTAAACTCCTAGCTAACACTCTTAAGTATTAGCACTTACCTAGCTATAGGTGTCCTTCACAAACATAGTTGTAACTTCTCTATGCTAGATGTGGGTCATAATTTTGAAGGTTGTCAAGGTATGATGTGAATTATTAGTTCAGTACCAACAAATAAAAACCCTTAATTATGGACCATATATTCACAATGCTTAATTCATCTCCATGAAATCCATTGAAGGCACTTATTGCAGGTGCAATAGGGCTGTTGTAGGTGATCATGGGACTGTTGGTGAGTGTCACAGTGATCAATGATTTCAAATTTTATGCATTATAGGGTTCCTAACATCATCATTACTCAAGACTCATAGAGACTCCACTATCATAGGAAACATATCCTTCTTCCTTTATAAACCCTATATAGATTAATATTAAATTTTAAGTTGACACCCCTATATGGATTGATAAGAGATATGAGGCGAATAACAAGGCATAACACAAGCCATTAGCTCCCACTCCTTGTATTGGCCTTCAAACATCAATATATCATTACTCCATTAGTTATTTTCACCTAAAACATCCTCTTAGCCTTAAAATCCCTATTGATGATTGCATCTTTGCTCTCTTAAGTAGACTATAGGTTTCATTAGGTAGGATATAGGTGAGCATTGATATCCATTAAATCCCTCAAGGACCTTGAAAGGATCCTTTTGATGACATTTATTCACATCTACATCTTGAATTAAGGTCTCTTCATCCCTAAACCACATGGAATTCCTCACCACTGATATACATGCTTGAATGGCTCTTGTATGGACTGTAGGTGATGTTTTTATGTTTGAAACTTGTGGATTCATTTCTTACCCTACCTTGAGACATATGGTTCACCATTATGTTAGTTTTGGAGGTTATTAAACAACTACACATGAATTCAATCACTTTACCTAGAGAAAATGACTCCACTTCACCAGTTTAGCCCATATTCAACCCTTATGATTGTGGTGGCTATGTGTATGTTTGGCTATGCATAAATGCATAGGTGTTTGAAATCCTCACCTAACCCTTTTGATAACTCACCAATCTATTTGAAACCTTTATGAACTTAGTTATATCTATAACCTTGAGTTCAACCTTAAACAACTAAGATTATCAGTCACATCCCCAAGTCTCTCACCTTGAAAAGTTCAACCTAGAACACTGTTAATACTTTTTAAGACTGATTGTAGGTCACCTCTATATGGATAGAGGGGAAGCATAGTAGTGACCCTAAGGTGTCATGATGGTCAAGAAGTTGGTACTCCAACCCTCACTAATGTACTCACTAAGTCACTAATGCACCTTTATACCAAGGAAACCACTTGTATGTGAATCATATATCCATGATGCCTCAAGTCACTTGTGGATCTATGAGAAACCTTTTTCATTGTATATATCACTAAAAAATTGTAGTGAAGGAATGCATCAATTTTAATCCCTCATACATTGTTCTCTCTTGTTCAAACATCATTATTTATTGAAAGGAATGAGACTAATATGTAAGATACACAATGAAGTAACTTTGATATGCTTACACGTCATAATTTTCAAAATAGGAGGATCAAAAGAAGGATGGAGACCCTATTTTGGGAATATTTAGAGAAACCTATCCCTAAACTAAGATTCTCTAACTTGGACATCATTCGTCAATCCTAGAGCTTATTGATAACTTCACAATTATTTTCATGATACCTCCATCACTCTAAGACCACATTGGAAGTTATAAAACATGTTGGAACATACATAATTAGTATTTTCAAAACTTTTATGAGGCATACTTGTAGATGTACCTACACGATGAAAGACAATGATTAAGACATATGGGTATATGGACCTTAAATAAGCCTTCCAATATGGTATAAAACTTTCCAATGTCACTAAATGGATTTTTAAAACCTTTTAATAAGTGAAAAACAATTCAAAACCTTATTCAACATGCTCAGTCTCTTGTGAGTGGCCTATAAATGGCATTTTAATACACTTCTAGTCCTCTTCAAGGCTTTACACTAACAACCTCATCTTAATAAAGTGTATTAAATCATCATGCTATCTAATAGGATTTTTGGAGGTGATTATTATTATCTCACACCACTTCATAACCTATTTAAATCTGAAATTAAGATCATAAAATGCATGTGTACCCTGTTGAAGAAGCCAACTCAGCTTAAACCCTCCCAAAGGAGATATACTCAGAATAGGAACTTATGAACTCTTACCTAAATAAAAAAGGTATTACATGATTTATAAAATTAATTTATGACCTATGGGTATTAAAACATCTAAATAAAAACTCATATTTTGCTTTAAAACTACTCCAAAAGACCATTCAAAAAAATAGGGAAAGGAATGAGGTTTTATGCTATAAGTTCCTTCTTGAAGAGAGTAATAAACTGAGTAAAATATTAAAAATAGACTCATGACCCATAAAAAAAATTCTCAAAAACCATTTATTTCTATTGTTTTTTGATATTTAGAAATAGGTCTAAGAATATACCCCTCCCAAATGCATAAGCTATAGTGACCTGTTGTCACTCTTAGTGATTGTTCATAAATATGGGGGAAAATTTAAAAAAAAAAAATCCACTACTTTAAATATTACTCATATCCCTAAAAATTTATAAATTTTTAGATCCCAACTCTCTCTCCTCTTCTCATATTGAGCATTTGAAAACTGCCCTTCTAGGCATGCATGAAAGGTCAAAATTGGAATGAAGTTGAATTTTATAAATTTTTCACCTATAAATTCCTTAAAACCACTAATATGACCCTTTAATGAACCAATTAATCATATATGATGTTTTTATCACAAAATACTCTAAAAACCAAAATGAATGCCTCAAAAAGGCCTATTTTTATACTAAAAATGCTATTTTCACCATGGAAAACTGAATGAAATGTTTTATAATGTTTTATATATTATATAAGATGTATTATTATGTGAATAAATATGTAATAAAGTTTCCTCTTGATAATATACTATCAAAACCTTCTCTAAATGGCATAAAATGGTTAGATTTTACATAGAAATGACACATAGAGTTAGTCAAGAATATGATAAACCTAATTATTCATTTTTAGGGATGTAATGATCTTTACACATGATATGACACTCAAAAATACACTCCAAAATCTTCTTACCATTGAAAAATGACTTGAAAGGCCCAAAAATGACTAGAAAGCACAAAACAAGTGAAGGAAAAGACCTTAAATCACTTAAACAACCTTAAGACCTATTAACCATAGATTATTTAAGGAATCTTTAGGACCAATTACTAACTCAAAATACAACCTAGTAGGATATGCAAATTTTCAAATGGTAGGGTGATAATTTTGACTTATGAGGTCAAAATTGTCAACAAACACATTTGAAAGGATTAATTTGGACTTTGTATTTAAGAAAATAGTCAAAGATGATGGTAAGATCCGAAATGTGGTTCTTAAGATGTTTGAATTTGGTGATAAGATCATCCACATATGTTTTGACAATTTTATGGATGAGGTCATGAAATATATGAGTCATTACATGTTGATAAGTGGCCTTAAAAATTTTGAGACCGAAGGGCATTTTAACATAACAATAGGTGCCCCATTTTGTGGTGAATGTAGTCTTATGTTGGTCCTTAGGAGTTATATTAATTTTATTGTATCTCAAAAAACCATCCATAAAAGATAAAATTTCATATCCAGCTGTGGAATTGATAGAGGCATTTATTAAAGGCAAAGGAAATTTGTCTTTAGGCTAAGCAAGATTAAGATTGAATAAATCCATGCAAATACGAATGACCATAGTGACCTTTTCTGAATAGGAAAAATATTAGAAACCCATTCAGAATATTTCATAGGTTTAATAAATTTAGTATCAAGTAGTTTGATGATTTCCTTATGGCATAAATTGCTAACCTTGGGAGGAAATTTACATTACTTTTGATGCATAGGTTTGGCATCAGGATATGTAATGATGTTCTGAACCATGATGTTAGGGTCAATGCAAAGCATGTCTTGGTAAGACTAGGTGAATATCTCTTGATACTTATCAAAAAATAGGCTGAAATTATCATGTTTAAAAGGTGAAAGTTCTTTGGAAACTATGATTGGTCAAGGACACGAGAGAGTACCATATTTGATATGAGTTGTTTCTTCAATAAACATGGCATTACCATCTTGAAAGTGTTATGGTTCATATGGTAAGGATTAAATTAGATTATTTTTAGGATCAATTCTAAATACAAAGTTGTTAAAGTGAGGAGTTTTAATTTTAAAATGTCCAAGTTTATGATGTTGTTAGGGGAGTTGAGGTTTTCGGGCATAAAGTAACTCAAGAATAGCTTCATCACTAGGAAAAGTAAGAAGAGGACCATAATACTCAACATCTACTTCCATATATAAAATTTGGTTACCATGATGATCATATTTGAAATTTATTTGGTGAATATTGGTTTCCTTGGCATCAAGTATGATAGTAGGAGTAGAAGAAGTAGATGGCGTAGAAGAGGTAGATGGAGTGTTGATGGGTTATTTTATAGGAGAAAGATTAGATTCATTGGGAAGATTCAAAGGGGGTAAAGGAGATGAAGGTGCTTTTAGAGGTTTAGAAGGTGTAATTTATTCTACCACCCAAGGAAAATTGATAAGAGGAGGATTAATAGGAAGCACATAACCATGAAGTTTTAAGTTATTATTTATAGAAATGGTATGCACAACCTAATTGAAAGCTTGAATTTGGGCTAAGGTATTTTTATAATGAAAAACATATAAGTCTCTAGATTGACCTTGGGCCATGATATAGTTTGCATCATATGTAGGAGAAATTTTACGTGCTTGGGAATCAAGAGGATATTCAGAAGGTGAAATACTAAGATTACTAAATGTTTTAGGAGACATGGTGAGAGGATCTTAAAACAATTTAGCCACTTGAAAATCATTGTAAGTAAAAGCATCTTTAGGTCGATATGGCTCTTTAACATTACATGGAGGGGGAAATTAGTAATCTCATCCATGAGAGGAATGGTATGATCCCTTAGTAAAAGAGAAGGAGGAATCCACTCCAAGATTTATGGAGACAATTTGGTGGTGTTACAAGTATGTTATAATTCATTGTGTTCATCATCATCTAAATCTGCAAGAGTAACTTTTAAATCAAGATTTATATTGACAAACTTGGGTAAAGGAACATTATTAATTTTAGGGATCATAGGAATATGATATTATGATTTAGGATTCGGTAATTAGATACTCCATGGGTTGGGATCATCTTCATAATTATAGAATTTTCCATTATGTATAAATTTAATGCATTGACTATCAGAAGAAGTAATGGCTCTCATTCCATGAGTCCATGGATGACCAAGGAGTATGTTACAAGATAAAGGAAGGTCAAAAACCATGAGTTTTATCTAAATGGTCTTAGGACCAATGGTTAAGGGAAGCCATATACAATCAAATGGCTTTTTATTAGTTTTATAAAAACCATGACAAGTAAGATGAGTTTGTACCTTTGTTATAACCAAGTTGTTGTAGAAGCCATAAAGAGGTCACATTAATACCATAACCTTCATCAACTAGAACTTTTTGAATGAGGGTGGTATTAATGGATATTTTTATGAAGAGAGGTGGATCATCAAAATGAAAGAGGATTTCATCCTTAATCATGTCCTCTTCAAGGAATTTAATGGAAGGTTTGTAAGAGGGACACATAGATTCAATGGTATTAATGTTAGCTAGTTGAGAATCAATAAAAGGTGGTTTTTCCTCTAAAGAAGATGGATCTTTGATCTCTTTGAGTTATTACATAAGAAATTTAGGATGATAAGGTGAGGTGCAAAATAACTTCATAAGATAAATCTTACATGACATAGAGTTAAGTTCTTCAAGAAAATTCCAATGAGATTTAGAATAAGAGTCACAAGGTTTAGAAGTTAAATTAGACTTTGGAGGAATAGATGTGGTTGGAGGATTAGAAGGAGGAAGTTATTCCTTAGGTGTTTCTAATTAAATATTGATGGTGGTGGTATCTTTAAGCAATTGTTCCTCCAAAGAAGGTTTTTTAGGCTTGGTAATGAGATCTTTTTGGAATGGTTTCCAATGATAGATAACTTTAGTCATATTGACATATTGAGAGTTGTTAAAGTATTAGTCATAATCATCATCAATTAAATAAGAATAATTGGAAGTTGATTGATTATGGGAAGAAGATTTTTGGTTATTAGATTTATAAACTTTAGAGGATTTTCATTTTTGAGAAGCATTAGTGTACTCTTGATGATGATGTTTGATCATGGTTCAGGGTCTAATGAATTACCAAGCATGTAGGAAATAACACATTTAGAAATCCCTCTACAATATTCATGAGAATTCCTAATGTTGGAATGAAACCAATAAAATATATTGGGATCATACCACTTAGGAGGAGCATTAGGATATATGAAAGGTTTAGAGGGCGGTAAAAATTGTCAAAGTTGATATAATGAAAGAGGTATGTGAGATGGCAAAGGAATATCATTTTTAGTAACTCCTAGTTTGGTTTGAGAAGTGTTACTATTGATAGCATTGGATTTTTGGAAACATTATTTAAGAATCTTAGAATTAGGTTCAAATTTCTTCATAAAAAAGTCTTGCCATTTATCTTGGTCAAGAACTTCATTAAGATTTTAAGGTACAAAGGTTCAAACCTTGTATCGAAGAGTGGGAGTTAAAGCAGTGGTAAAGAGCTTGAATAGGTTATCATCAAACATATTATGATTGGATTTATGAGAAATGGATTTCCATCTTTTAAAATAGTCATGAGTTAATTCATTAGGATCTTGATTATCATTTATGAAATGGCTAAGACAATTTTTAGGAAGATCATTGTTTTAAAATTATTTAACTAAATGATTGACTAAATCTTCAAGTTGCCAGATAAAATGTTTAGGTAATTGATTATACCATTTTAATACATCACTAGTAAATTTTTTAACAAAGAGTTTGGTAGTGGCAAATGTATTAGTTTGGATCCATTCTTTGTAGAGATTAGCAAAGGCTTTAAGAAATGAGGTGGGGTCTTTAGTTCCATCATATTTGATAGTTGGTGATATGTTACCAATGTCAATAGCTAAAATGAAGGGAGATAAAGGCTCATTTTGAATTTTTTGAAGCATTTTATTATTCATTATTGGTTGAGGAATAACATTACCTGAGGCATCTCTACGAGGTGGAGGAATGTAGTTAGGATTAGCTCGAGGATGCATGATTGGAGGTTGATTAGTTACATTGATCAAGTGTTGTTGAAGTTGCATCATTTGATTGGTATTAGAGTTTTTCATAATGTTATTTTATTGAATCACCTGGGCTAATAATCAAGATGTATCAGGTGGTGGGTTGGCATTATAAGTAACATTCCTCAAATTGGTGTGGGGAGGATTATTAGAAGGAGGGTTGTTGATGAGATTATTAAGCAAACTTGTGTCAATAAATCCTAAATTGATTTGAATATTTTGAGAAGTTTATTGATAGGTGTAGAAAGGATTGGATCCATCAACTTCATCTTGAGGTGTTATTTGAACCATGTTACAATTTAAGATGGAGAAGAAAAGGTGCCCCAAAAGTGATGGTGCTCTTAGGAGGAAAAGAAAGGGAGAAATGAACATCCCATATAGGATCTAAATAGATTAAGACTACACCAAAATATTTTGATAGGAGACCTTATTCTGACCTAGAGGAATGAAAAGAATGTAAAATGAAAGAGATGAGGAATTAGGTTGATAATAAGGGAAATCAAGAAATAAAACTAGGTTGACCAAGTCAACCTAGTGTAAAAACTTGACTTGGAGACTATATTAGGTTGACCAAGTCAACCTAGTATAGTGAATAGGGGTAGAAAATAGGGTCTTAGATAGTAATAGGTTGACCAGGTTGACCTAGTACAATAGATAGGGAAAAATAAAAGGTTGATAGTAAGCTAGAGAATAAAATAAGATAATTTACAACTATTCTAAGAAAGTGAATTCTAAAAGTAAACAAACACTCAATTGAATTGATGTTAGTCAATCCAATTGATGCACACAAAGAAAAACTCTTGCACCAATACTAGCTAGTGCACGTTCTTATTCACATAATTGAGAAAAGAGAAGGAAAACAACTTGGAAAGTAAATCTATCTAATTGGTCAACCTAGAATGTTTAATTAAATTATTAAAAATGATTTTTAAATGATATAGAATTGGTTGTAAGTAAGGTACTAAATAGAAATATAATGATGGTTTTAGGTGAGTTTAGAATGACAAGAACTATAGTGGCAATGATACAAGATTAGTATTGTGGCCTAGCCCCTCACTTCACACACTTTAGTGATAAAGGTGTTGGGTGCTTAGCCAAAATATACCATTAACCACACTTTATACTTGACTAGAGTATCAAGTCAGCTTCCCCCTTGGTGATGAAATCCAAGTAGGTTAGATTAGGTAGTCAAATGTTAAAATTCTTTTTGATGTTAATTGATTCAGATACGTGTGCATAAAATAGAAATAGTAAAACTAAATGATCAATTAAAAACATTCTAATTAGAATATGTGAACTATTATAAGCATGCAAATAGCTAAAATGAAAAGATGTGATTAGTATATAAGGTGAATTCCAACTTTGAAATAAGGTATATTGAAAAAATTATATGCACAATACATATAAATAGATCAAGAGTGTCAAGCTAGCACTATTGAAAATAGGGTCTAGAAAACCTACTAGGTCTACCAAGTCGACCTAGTTATTTTAGATAGCAAATAAGATATAGAACTAGGTCGACTAGGTTGATCTAGTTGGCTTTTTATAGGTAGTTTTAAAGTCTAAAAACTTGAAAAGAAAGTAAAAAAATAGAGAGATAAAAAAGAATATAAACTCACCTTGATGGTTTAGAGATAGAAATGAAGAAGATTATTGCTCAGGAGCCTCAAATAAAAATGATCTAGCATCTGCAAATTGGGTTGAGATGGTCGACCAAGTAATATAGAAACCTACTAAAAAGTGCTAAAAATACATTAGTTCAACTTGGTCAACCTAGTTGGTTGGACTAAAAGTCTAGAAATACACTAGGTTGAGTTGGTCGATGTAGTATGCTGATTTAAAAATATGGAAAATTAAAACTTGTACGAGGTCAAGCTGATTGATCAGGTTGTATAGGAACTACTATAAAATAGCTAAAAATACACTAAGTTGAATGGGTTGACCTAGTAGGTTGAACTAGTATTTTGAAAAGTCCTAAAAACCTATACTATGTCAAGTTGTTTGATCCAATTACATGTTCCTACACATAAAGAAATAGAACTAGGTCAATAAAACTAAACTAGTATGTCAAAATGCATGATAAAAATGATGAAAAAATAATGAAATAAAAGTGAACAAATCAAACAAGGGTTGGATTCATGTTAGGTTCACCAGAATGTATGTAATTAAAATTGCATGTTGCACATGAATTAATTTTAGATCAGATAAGATAGAGTACACCTACACTTCTAGTTGGGTATACACTTATTAAGTAGGAGCATGACCAATATGGGGATATACTAAACCAAATTAGGGATCACTTGTCATAACATATCATGCTAGGAAGTGTTCCAAAGCCTACAGTCTAACACAATCACACAACAACCCTAAAAGAGTCCTATGATTTGATATTTCACTTATATTAGTAAACAAGAAAGTAAACTATTCTAATAATAAGAAAAGTAAACTAATTTAGTGTGTAAAAAATATTGTGACACAATCTGAGGGGCTAGATGTAAATAAATCAAATATGTATAGGGAACTTCAAATATAGTAAGTATGAGTAACACCCTAATACATATAATATGAAGAGTAATATTATTTGAACTAACACTTAGGCTACTTCTATCTATTAAAAAAAAGAGAATGAAGCTAGAATATACTTACTTGAATGTGAACCCATTGTGATTCAATCTCTCCCTTGGCTAATGAGGCTTTGTAAGAGGTTGTTGTGGTTTTTAAGGATCACTTTGTTAGGCAAAGCATCTAGAAACTATCCACAAGACTAGATTTTCCAAATAATAAACCTAAGCTAAGACTCCTCATGTAGATGGTAGAAGAGCAGATTATGAAGAAGCGTGAGTGAATAATTACTATTTATTGCATATTATTAATAATGACCTAAATGACCTTGTATATATAGGAGTATATTACCCAAAAATCATTTGGACATGTTAATTATGCAGGTTGACCAATTCAACCTAGCATATTCTTAAGCTAATGCCTAAAATCTATGTTAGGTTGATCAGAAGGCAAACAAGTCAAAAGAGATAAAGTGACCCCAGAATACACTAGGTCGACTAGGTTGACCTACTATATTGAATAGGTAAAAAGGGTGTAAATCAAGGAGAAAAAGGATATAAAGAGGGAAAGACTAGAGGAATGTGCAAGGGAGGAGGAATAGCTTAGGAAAAGATTTTAGGAGCTAAATGGATTGAGAATAATGTGGGAATAAGGTACAAAAATCTTGTGAAGGACCAAAGTTCTACCCACCCCTTTCTTGGTGCACCCCTTAAGGTATTCACTCAGAGAGATTGAGTCATGATGGGTTCTTGAAAAATATAAAGTGTCAATATTTGATAAAAGTTAAAAATATTAGGTGTATACATAGTGTAGTATTTGGGAAGGTCTTGGTGTGGTGTGAGGAGTTGTGCAGGGTCCTAGTGTAGTGGATGATCTAATGGTGGAAAGATAAAACAATTATCTTGACCCTGTCTCATGCTCTGTACACTCCTTTGAAACACTTTAAGTAAGTTTTAAGGTGAATTTGGAGATTTTCAGGAGAAGTCTTAGAAATAGGCTTTGAACTACAAGTGAAGGATCTAGTAGGTTTTTAGGGTGTTTAAATATTCAAAGGAAATAAGAAAGTTTTTACAAATTCTAAGAGATTCTAATGGGTAAAAAATGATGTCTAGAGAGGACAATTTTCCCAAAAGACACTTAAAAGTGCATTAAATGACTTAAGGGCCCACTAAATAGAAATTCTAAGTGAAAAAGTGACCTTTTGAAGAATTCAAATTTTTTTGGCTTCCTTCAACCTATTTATGGTGTGTTTTTACTATTGATATATATTCAAGTCCATTTCCAATCATTTGGAGTGGAGGAGGGGAGTTTGGGAGCAAAAAGATGCATTTTAGAACCTTTTAGAGCTTTGAATGAATAGGTTTTAGAAGGTTTTGTTTAATACATGAGGTCACATATCATATTCAGGCATTAATGGTCTCTGAATTATCCTTTCTTAAGCCTTTGAAATCATTTCCAAGCACAAGAAATAGTAAAGGTAAGGAAAACATATTAGTTGTAAACTAGGCATGAAACATGTTTTTTACCATTAATAGAGGTCCAAACACTTTAAAAGGTTTAAATAAGGAAATAAATGTAATTTACATCATAATAAGACTTTCCCATGTGTTTTATTGCACAGACAGGCTTTTGGTTCTTCATGCCAAGGAAAAACCATTTTGGGCAGTTTTGGATAGCTCTAGGAGGGCCTCAAGTTTTCACTTGGTATGGTCAAGAGAAAGAGAGTTGGCATGGAATATTTTTACAATTTATAGGGACCCTATTATCCTTCAATTTTTTTTATTGGTTATCTGGTTCATCTCCCATTATTTATGAATAGTCACTAATAGTGCAAGGGTGTCTATATGGCCTATTCATCTAGACAATGTCCAAATTTTATTCTATTTCTTTGATTCAGGATATCATGGAAAATAATTATTTTGAGTTTTTTTTATAAAAATATTTTACATAAATTTCATAGTGGTTTCATTGGCTAATTCATCACCATGAGGGAGAGTCACTTGAAATAAAGATCTTTTGATGAACAAGTTATTTTAGTGAATCTTGTTGCAAGTTTGTTTTGCCTCCATGATGGTTAATATTCAAGTTTTATAATACTTCATCACTCATGTAATATCCCTAAATTTCATGGATTTCATGTGTTTTTTTAGATGTGTTTATTTTTTCCATAATCTCTAAGTGTCTTGATCTTTGGAGGGCTTATATGGTACTTGAATGATCTTCCCTAGGTCTAAATATCATGTTAGGTTTGAAGGGAAATTAGAATCCCATAGTGACATGAAGGAAACACTATTGAAATATTTGGAGTCTTTAATAATGAAAAAATTGGTCTCAATCTATATCTTGAGCATGTTTCATGAAGAACTTCAAACACCTATATGCCTACAAGCTTACAAACCTACAGCCATGAACACAATATATGCTAAAAATGTCTTGATAATATGGAAAGGTAGGTGAAGGCTCATACACACTAAAAAACCTTGAAAAAATTTAATAAAATTATCAAGAAACTAAATTCTCAATTTATAGGCTTTGTAAAGAAGTACACAGTCTGTACACACAAATGACAAGTTTGAAATAGTGTATGGTATTGATAAATGAAGTCCTTATGAATATGGAAGAGGTGACCAAATGATGCAAGCTTATCAAGATAAGGTGATGCAATTTATATAGTCAATAAGAAAAATATTTGACCTTAATGGAGTGCACATAGTCAGTCATGACCTATAGGTGGGGTACAAGGCAAACATGAGTGTTTACCAATGTGAAAAGTTATATAATGATTGAGGAAGCCATGTTGAATGCTTAAACTCATAAAACTTATACCAACATAAAGATAAAGTGACATCATTAATCAACACAAGTAATAACTAAGTATGCAAGGCTCATCTTGAAACTTCCACCTATAGCCAAGCCAAATGAGAAAGCACAATGAAGGTTAGGGTGATAGAGGTTTGAAATGTTGTGAAGAGAGTCAATAGGGTCTGATGATTGGCTTCATGTTTCCAGAGGTTCATTAGAGTTCAAGTCACTTAGTAAAATCTTATTAAAGAATGAGAGAGAAGAGAAAAATTAAGAGTTTCTCAAATGTTGTTAATGAACCAAATGAACACTTATAACAATTCAAGGTTTAGTACAAGATGCAGATGATCTTGATTGGTCATATAAAACCATCTCATGGAGGTTCAGTGATCCTAATTGAAGGAATATTCAACAAGTCAATAATGACTAATACCATCCAAGTGCAATCTCATTTTTGGGAGTAAGGTTGAGATAGATAAAAAAATTTGTTTCCTATTATTAGAATTTGTTAAGGTATTTTTGTGTAAATTAAGGCAATTGGCTTCTTTTTGTATCTCCTTCACTCAATCAATCTCAAAGCCAAAACCATAAGTTTATAAGCAAAGTGGATTAGATAAAGGGTAGGTATATAATTAATACATTTTACACCTTGGAAAATAGCTTCTCAACTCTTCTTTAGTCTATACAAGTGTGTAAGAACTTCAGCTACAACTGAGTGTAAGAAGGTACTCTCAAGCATGGTAAAGGGGTCATTAACATCAAGGTCATGGTGGATGAGGTTAGTTTTCAAGGTGAATGAAACAAGTATAATAATCAAATTCACATCATGATTCTTCCTCAAATCTTCAAAACTTATCACATCCTGGTGTACTCTTCCATAGTCCATACAATGTGGCTATCAAGCTTCTTTAAGACCAAGTTGTGGGAAAATGAGACTAAGAGTTTCACTTTGAATGAATACTTTATGAGTAGGAATTCTAGAGTAAAGATGATATTTTTATGTTTATTTTGGATCAACTTGTTTCTCATTAAAAAACAATAATCGAAACCTACAACTAATAAAACATAGTCAAGGGTTTGTCATAAAAATGATCAAAAGAGAAGGAAGAGGATATCCTATTGAAGGTTTTGGTTTAAAATCTCTCTTCAAGTGGGAATACATATACAAAACTAGTATGGAATTGGTTTTAAATCAATAAAAAGGTATAAAAAGATACCTACAGTCCTATATTAATGTTTTAAAAGGACACATAGTCATAGGCCCAAGGAGTGGGTAGAGCTATGAAAGAAACTTGCAAGGAGGTTTGACCTTCAAGTAAGGTCTTAGAACTATTAGAGATCATTGAACAAGTTTAAAGATACATGGACATATTTTAACCTTTTAAATATATCCATTCAATAGTTAATACCTAATTAATACTATAAACACTCACTGTTATGCTATATACCTCATGCAACCATAATCAGTCATGCATGCAGGCAACCCACTAGCAAATTTTAAGAAAAATTCATCTATAGGTCTCTATAGGTGAGATATAACTATTAAAAATAGTAAAAATGATGTTAATAAGTGTTTATAATCATCCATAATCTTATTTTGGCCAAATCCATAGTGTAAGTGATGGGTGTCATTATTCCCTTTATTTAATCAACTCTCTGTTGATGTCATATTCAACCAGGGGTGTGTCTAAAGCTATATGCAACAAGAAGAATCTTAGCGATTTAGTAATTTATTGTAGGTATTTGTATTTTTCTTTTGTTTTGGGTGATATTTAATGTCTTAAGGAATTCTTGGTTAAAACCTTATTGGAATCAAACTATGAAAATCTGCTGGAAGTAAACACACATTATAGAAATAAATTGCTAGAAATAGACACACTTTGCAGAAATGAATTTGCTGGAAATAAAGACACCTTACATAATTAAACACACAATTTAGAATGCTTGAAAAATGATTGCAAAGAAATGAGAACTTAATCTCGAACACCTATAGGGACAAATCTACATCAAATTTTAACTTAAGTTATTGAAAGCATTTATAAATTTAACAGATCTACCTATTTTCTTTTGAAAATAAAATATAAATACCAATAAAAATGAATATCTTGGTTCTTAGAGGAGTGGGCCCTTGCTCCACCTAAAAACAAGTTTGAACAACTTAATTCTCTCTCAAAATAGAAATGGCTATTTTATTGATAAAATGTTCTGTATTACAATAATTTACTAGATCTATATCAATCTATATCTATCCTTATTCTTATATTCTTCAATTAATACCATTCTTCCTATATTCTTCTAGGTCTATATATATATTCTTATTTCTTGTGGTGCATTGATGGCCATAACTATTTCATGGATATGATGGAACTGAATCATGCCCAAAATAGATGTTGAATTAAAACATGGCTAGATTTACAGCTATGTGATAAGTGTCTTGGATCTGCAAGTATGGAAATCAGAAGTCTGCTCTTGATTAATAGGATTATTGATTTGACAAATTGCTGGCCATTTGGAATAGATATTTATCAATTCCAAAACTTTAAAAGAGTTATGAAACTAAAGGAAATCATTCCATGTATAATTTATAAAGTTTTGATAATTTTGGAACTAAATATAGAGTTTCATAACTAAGTCCAAAAATTTTAGAACTAAATCTGAAAGTTCTAGAACTAGTTTGAAAGGTCTGAAACTAAGTGACAGAACTTGTAATAACATGGTGGAGTTCTGAAACTAAGTTGTATTGATTCCAATGCTTCCAAAAACATGAAATCCACTTCATAGTTGTTCTTCAGCCTGATGATGACCTATTTTATTACAAAACTTGAATTTTCCAAAACACTTTGTTAGGAATTACAGAGCTTTTAAACATTAGAATCACAATCAATGAAAGATGGACAATTACATCCTAACTCATATCAAATCAAATAAAAGTAAAAAAATTTAGTCAAACTTAATAGAAAGAGAGAGTAAGATGAGGTCATTTATTGTAAATTTAATGGGCATATCCTGGCCTCATCAGTAAGTACTTGCTATTTTTCCACAACCATGTGCTTGTCTATTAACAACCACCATTGGAGCTCAGAAGGTTTTTGAAAACTACTGGTATGACATAAGCTTTTTGAATTTTTATGAGAGTTTTAAGTTATTTTAAGTTTTTTTTAATTCTTAATACACCTAATAATATTATACACACTCTTAGTTTCATACAAGGATGCCCTTGAGGGCAAATTAAAGAATGCAAAACACATGCTTGTATGCATAGTCTGAAGCTTCTAGCTTGTTTCAAAGTTTTTTTAAAGTATCATATGATTTATGGAGTTTTTTAGGTCCCATAGGGTGTTTTAAATAAAAAAAGGTCAATTGGATGGCCAATTTCACTCTCAAGGAGAAATTCAAACTTTTCAAGTTTAAGACACCTAATTCGATCCCCCTCTTCAAATGCTCATATATTTCACCCCATAAGGAATTGGGACATATGATTTTAGTATTTTTTTATTACCCATATGTAATTTAAATACATCAAGTATTTTTTTTGGTTTAAGGGCTGATGTTTATTAACTATTTTTAATATTATAATTAGGTCTAGAATACATGTAAAACCCCACAAGAAAACTTTTTATGTACATATATTTTCACACCTTTTACATGGGAACCCAAGATTATCAATAAATTTTAAGGGGTATATGGGATAAATATTAATGTAAATAATTTATATAATTGAGGTGTATATTTTATGAATGATAATTAAGAAGGCATGCCTATCTAAGTTGCCAAAGACCCTATTTTGACTAGTTTTGAGTTTTTGAACTCATAGGTCCATGAAATGACTTGGAATCACTTGGAAACCACCTAGATAGTGCATATGACTCACTAAATCTCATGTTTTACCTATTTTTTAGAAGATATTTTCATGTGTGTGTTCCCAAGAGGCTCAAAATGGCCTAAAAATGCTCATGTTTGTAGGTCTTCAAAGAGAGAAATGGTATAACTACATAGAACAGGCATAATATGACCTAAATCACCATTATATGGAACTTTCATCCCATGTTTATAGATTACCACCATTATTTCAAGTTTTTAAGGTGGCCTAAATATTTTTTTATCCATAATAATAATGATATGGATTCACGGAATCCTTATATAGGTCAAAAAGTGGTTCTCATGGTGACAAATGGCCTTGGGAGTAGGTTCCAGAACAACTAGTTGAAGGTGGCTTGAACTTGAAGACCTCCATCAATGGAGTCCAAGATATTTTCAAGTCTCATGGATTATTTTTTAGGTTGGAGGAGAATATTTTAGTGGATAAAAAAATAAACATCAAAAAGTAAACCGTAAAATTTAACCTTCAAGGTTAGTTGCAAGCATCAAATACTAGGATCACTAACCATGTTGCAAAGTAACTTCTAGAAGCTAAGAGCAATGGAGTTTAGAAGTCATGTGAGGAGTTTTTGGGAGTTGAATAGAAAATTAGATCATCTAATGATAATTTTATATATTTGGAAACTTTCTTCATATTAGTGGAGTGTGACATCATCTTCCTCAATTTTTTTATCTTCTAGTGACTTCTTAGGCCAATGGGAGATCTTGAAGACCCCTTTGACCTTTGAAGGTTAATTTTCTAAGAGAGTATCAATGCTTAAGTAATATAAATGTTTTTTATAGTTCATGAAACGTGGTTGAGTGATATTTATTGAATTCTAAGAGTTTTCTTCTCCTCTCTCTTCCCTTTTCTCCTGTATATCCTTTTTCTTTGCCATTTATAATATATACTCTCATTTGACAAGTCAAAACCCTATAATTTTTTTTAAAAATAGTCTTTTTAAGTAATAAGAGAACTTATTTTTTCTATATCTTTCTTGCATCTAATTCTCTAGTTGGTTTGTGCATGATTGCTTTATGGAAATGTATTCTTCCTTGGTAGTTTTCCTTATTTCTTACCTTTTTGTAGGTATTCCACCATTGTTTTAGGTCTAAACTTGTGTTTTTTTAATCATTAATGAAGGTATATCATTATTTTTATAGTCCTCCATGCTTCATCTCATGTCTATTGGGCCTAGTTCTATAAATATTGATGCAAAATGACCAGTTTAAGAGATTATGTGAGTGAGGGTTATCTTTGAACTGCCTTAGTGTTAGTTTCATGAACTTTTGAGTGTCTTTCATTTTGGTACATCACCTTATTTATCTTTTTAGTCATCCCTTAAAACCCTTCTATCTATTTTCTAAGAATAATAAATAATTTAGGTGAGCTACCAAGAGGAACTAGCCTTATTTAGAGGTTCAACCCCATCATAGGATACCCATAGCCTAGGGTTGATCCCATTTTGTAGCCAAGAGTGAGTGAGCCTAAAGAACTCTCTCACAAGGGTGAATTTCTATGCTACAATAGGTGGAAAAGGAAAAAAAAATTGAGGTAGAGAAGGAATTATTTATAGAATAAGATAAAGGTTTGTGGAGGGAGTGTTTGAAATGGGGATGGTTATTAGGAAAGATATGGGGGAGAAGAGTGGGAAGGAGGCAATAGGAAATAAACAAGAATATAAATATAAATTTGAAAATGGGAAGGAAAGAGGGGTGGTTGAGGATGGATTAATTAACGAGTATGTGGTGTATGATGAAAGTAAAAAAATGAGTGGGTAAATAGAAGGAAATATAATTTTTAAGATTTTGCATTTAGATTTTATGACTCTAGATCACCAATTATAAATATAAAAAAAATGAGGTAAAAATACAAAGTTGGAAAAACTTTTAGAATATTAACTATTAGATCACAATCATAGAGGATAGTTATTTATATGTTCACTTTAATGAGGGGGTAAATCCATCCATTATTTGTATAATAATTATTTGACAAGATAGGGGTTTGGAAAAATAGTTATTGAAAGGCATTCATGGGGTGTTTGTTGGTGTTAGAATGGATTAATAAAATGGGGATAAAACTTAGGGTAGTTGAATAATGGTGGAAGAGGGTGAAAAGGAGTTAATTTATTTAATTGAAGTGCCCCTTATAGTTATGTTTAAGGTGATGTGACATTTGGTAAAAAGGGAGACATGAAAATAATGAAAATTTGAAGGTAATATTTTTTTCTTCTCAAAGTGGTTTTAAAGTGTGTGAGTTTAGTAATTAATGTCAAACGTGGAAGTTAATTTTATCATAAATTAAAATATTGATATCCTAGAAATAATGTGAAGGTTGATGAAGTATCCTTGTAATAATGAAATGTGTTCTATAAAATTAATTAAGAAGGTGTTTTTAAAATTATATCATTGGGAAGGCATAATTGGCTACTAACTTGAAAAGGTGATGTGAGGAAAGAAGATATTGATGTATAAGAATTATATGGGTAAGGATATTCTATATTACATGTCTCTTTGATAATAATAACCTATATTGATTATTTTTGAAAATCCTATGACTATTGAGGTGGTTCATAAAATTAAGTCCTTTATTAATAGCATATATTTATACTAAGGTCAAAATGGTTCAAGATGAGGATATTGATCTATTTGAGGCTATAACTAAATATTTATGTAGGTATTATTGGCCATTTTGGCCCACATACCAAGCTTCTCCTTGGTTTGAATAGATGAACAAGGTCCCAATTATTGAGTGGATCAAGTGGCTTAGAAGTAGGCTCAAGATTGCAAGCAGAGGAACTCAAATAGGTTTTCATGGAGCTGAATAGTTGTAGAAATAGATCCAAAAAAGAAGCCTAAGTTACACCATTTTTAGCTTTTAGCCAAGTGTAGAATTAAATTTTCCTTTGGAGGAAGTGTTCCACACAAAACCACAATAAATTTATAAGGCTTAATTATTTCATGAGTTTTATCCCACTTTATTTAGCTAAGTTTTAGAATTCTTTCAGGGGTTTTATTTCAGGCTTCCCCAAAGGGTCATTTCTTCAAAGAGGGTCCTTTTTAGAAGTTATAAAGGGCACTTTTGAATCCAAGTGTCCTAAATTTTTTCCAAAAGGATCATTATTTAAGAAGTGGACCCCTATAAAAAATCCTAAAGGGTATCTCTCCTAAAGACAAGTTAGATTTCTTTCACGAAAATTGTTTACACAATTTTCCCAAAGGCATGAATTCTTTCAGACAAAATATCACAAGCAAAAAACTAGGGTAGTTTATTTTAGAAAAATTTTCTGAAAAATTTTCCTAAAGGGTCATTCTATGGGAAAGTGGACCTTTATAAAAATCCTGAAGGATATATTTTTCAAGCAAAATGGCCAAGACAATTTTCTCAAAGGGTAATTTTATTGAGAAAATGGTCCACTTCAAGGTTTTTGAAAGGTGATTTTATTTTAGAAAAGGGTAATTTTTATAATTTATAAAAGGAATTTCCAAAGGGAAAAGGGATATTTCAAAATGGTATAAGATCCATTCCAAGGACACAATTCCTTTAGAAAAATTGTCTAGGATAATTTTCTCGAAGTCAGTTTTCTTTCAAAGCTTTTGTCCTGAAACAAAAGACTAAGGAAAAATTATTTTGTAAATTTTATTTGAGACAAAGAACCTAAATACATGAATTATTTTTGACATTTTTTTTGAATAATTACTCAAGGCAAAGATAAAGAAAATAGTTTCCTTTGAAGAAAGTGGCCAAGACACAAAACCCAAAAAAAATGTCTAGCAAAAGATCCAAAAGAAATAGTCGACAAAATTTGTGATCCAGATAGGTGCATAAATTTCAATTTTAGGCTACAAAAAATAGCCATTTTAATTCAAAAAAAATTCCAGGATAGCCTCATAAGTGTAAAATTCTAGTCATGACAAGTGACTGTTGAAGTTCAAATTTCTTAGTGAAAACTACATAAATGTTAAGTTTGAGCCTTTGTAACTAACTATTTGGATTTGAAAATCATAAAATGTTCATTTTAATGTCAAATTAGAGTTTAATAAAAAAAATCAATACTTAGATTTGATGGTCCATAGGACATCAATTTTGTTGTATGGGATGACAAATGACAGTTAGCAAGATGTCAAATTTAAAGAAAGAGCAAGATAAATCCTATTGATCTTAAATTTTATAGTCATGTAACCATTAATAATGGTCACATATATATCATTTGATAGGAGTAAAGATTTCAATTTTAATATCATGAACTAGTTGTTGGCTTTCAAACAATGGGCCCTAATAGATCAATAGTTGGCATTTGATCAAATGTTCAAATCTAATAATGAGTAGACGTCAAAGGGGTTAGTGAATCTTGAGAACAAATATATGCATGATAGTTTTCAACAACATGTTCAACTATCAAAGGATTAATGGCTAGCACTTGATCATACAAATTAAGATCTGATGGTATAAGCAAGGGTCAAAGAGTCAAGGATCTGAGCTAGTTCTTGATATCCAATCAAAACCAAGGAGAGCCTAAATGACTTAGACATAGGTCAAAAGGTCAATTTTTTACCAAGGAAAATAGACATGAATGGAACTAAGATCAAGAAAGATATATATTGGGCTAGTAGTAGATATTTTTGGATTGAATAATGCCATTGAAAACCTATAGAGGTAGACACATAGACTTCAATGACCACTAAAACAAACTACTTGAAATTGATCCTTCTCCCCACTTGGGAATGCATAAAAAAACTAGTCATGAGTAGTTTCACATCAAGATAGAATGAAAATGACTTTATATTGTCATTTTAGACACCATGAAGAATCACATAAAAGATATTGTAATGATGTAATGGACTGGAGTGACCTAGATCAATTAGGAAGGGTTTGAGTAATATTGATTCATGGAGGTAGTTGTAATAGATTTTCAAATGGATTTGAATTCATTTGATCCCATTTTGAGAACCAAAATTCCCTCTCTCTTACTTAATTTTTTCTATAAATATAGCCTTCAAGATATTAGTTTGGATCCCTTAGGCTGGTATGACTAGACTCTGCCATAATTATATTTGACACCTCTTAGAGTAGTAAATAGAGTATTTTGCAATAATTTTTTATTATGTATTTAGTGTTATGTATTTTTTTAATATGAAAATGTGAATGTTATCTTCCTTTTGTATTTCCAAACTCAACCTAAGTGATAGAATCTTTCTTTGTAGGTCATATAGTGTGTCTCAACATTGATTTCTCAAAGACATAGTGGATAGCCAAAATTAAGTGTTTTCAACTAGACCTTATTTTATTTATTCCCTATTTTGAGTGTATAAAATAAACCTCTATACAAAATATTGTTACATAGAAACTATAGGAAGCATTTCCTTAGCCTTTATTATAGTTAATTAGTGTGTTAGGGAGTCCAAGCTTAAGAGTCATTCTGCTAAATTCTTTGGTGCATCACCACAAATTAGAATAGATTTTAATTTATGCAAATATCTTTTCCATTTTCATCCTAACCAATTTTTTAGGTTTTAGAAACAAATTTCCAAATTATAAAATCTAAGGAGGTAGCCTCATAAAAAAATCCTAAAGGTCTAGTCTAGATATAGGTGACCCATAGCCTTAGACCATTCCCATGTTAGTCTAGGTTTGAAAGTAGGACTTGAACATTCCTCCTTTCAACTAGGGTAAAATCTAGATAGCTAATAGTTTTAGTAGACTTGATGGGACCACTAATTTTTCATATTTAAGTAGTATCAAATTTCAGAGTTCCATTTCTAGATTTGCATAATTTTCATGTCCCCTAGAGTTATCACAAGATCTTATGCAAAAGGCAAGGAGATAGATTTATCTAAGTTACCTTTCTAATCATTAAAGAAGAATAAATGCTCTGAGTCAAAGCCTATGCCTCCTCCTCTTTTTCCCCTCTTGTTTCCCAAAATCCTCTTGTTTAAGCCAATATTATTTAGCCAAACACTATTATAAACCCCATACCTTAGATGGTTATTCCTAAAAGGTAGGATTTCATACCATTCAATGGTCATAGTCCTTTGAATCTTACTCAATGGGATGATATCCCAGTCTCAGATTCAAAATATCTTACCTATTATATGGGAGAAAATCTAGCTACTCCCATAGACCATATTGCATATATTTATAACCTTTGTGTAGTGCATCATGTAACTAAATAAAACATTGTAATGAGGTTGTTAGCAACTTATTTCAAAGGTAAATCAATTCAATAGTATAGGGGATTAGCCCCTGCATCAATCAATAGTTAGGATGGGTTTAGAAAGGTCTTATACAAGCACTTTGAGGACAAGAGTGATCATCTTTCACTTTTGGAGCAGCTTACAATGATTAAGACATCCCCTCATGAGTTCATAGTGGATTTCAACTATATATTCTAGAAGACTTTGGACAAAATTCTTGTGGTGGTCAAGCCTACACCCAATTATTATTTTCTATACTATTTGAAGGCTCTCAACTTGGATGTAGATGTAATTATTCAATCCATGGGGGATAACACCCTACCTAGAGAATTTAAAGTAGTGATTAGGGATAAAAATTGCCTTATACAAGTAGACAATCTAGATCCAAGGCTATCAATGCCTCTCTTCCTAGAGATACATCCTCGTACCCCAAATGTTACTCCAGTTATAGAATTGACAAAGTTTTATCAAATATAAGGTTAGCAAATTAACAAAATAGGGAATATAGAGAGTCTTCTCAAAGCCTATAACAACAAGTTAGTTGAAATTAGGAGGTAACAAGCTCCACCATATAGGCCATACAAAAATAATAATCAGAATCTAATAGCCCATCCTATCAAACCAATGAACAAGGGTAGGGGTAGAAGCCTCAGTTAAGGCAATACAATCCCAATGCTCCAAGTAATTCTAGAGTTGTACCAACTCAGAACAACTATGCTCAAGGAGGTCCATGGTAATAAGAGGGATAATCCAATGAGATGGTGATGAAAACTACTAGAGACATATATCAAGACCCTAATTGGTATCATTTTCCTTAATTTTAGAGTCATGACATGATGCTTCCTCCACCATAATCCCCACAAGAAAGTCAAGACAAGATGCCTACCATGTCATAATTAGAATCTCAAAACCAAAAATAGTGGAGCATGGGTAAAGCACCAAATAGTACCACATTGTGTGAACTTTCAGGAAGGGGAATATGTGTTCAATCATGTAACATCTAATATGGGACAATATTCATAGAGGAAAAATGAACCAATTGTAGCTTAGACAAGGGATAAGAAGAGAATGTTGGAGGACAATTTGGGACAACCTAATATTTCTTCATCATCTCCATAGATTATTTAGAAACTTAATTCCTTAGATTCAACTACTGAGATTCATACAAATCAATAATTTCCCCAACCTCATGGACAATAGCAAATTTCCCTCTTCATTCCTCATGTTACTCAAGTGCTAAGTGATGCTTCATGTTCCAAGGTGTATTCCAAAGGTACTAGCCTTCCCTTTAATATTATGGATCATTTAAATAAAGATAACATAACTATATCCATGTATGATGTTCTATCTATCTTGGGGAAAAAGGAGATTCTCCATTAAGAGATCTCCAAACTTTCTCAAGTGGAAAATATGGTTGATAAAGTGAACATTATTTTCATCAATAGTAGTTATCCTAACTAACCCCCTAACTAAACCCTTGACCAAGTTCCTAAACAATTTACAAGTACAAGTCAATCTCAAAATGTTATTCATCCTTGTAAGGTTATTAATCCTCCCCCATTTTATCTATCAGTCATCATAGGGGATTGTTTGATACATAATTATATGATAGACTCAGGTGCTTTAACCTCAATAATGCCTAAAGCCATAGCAGATAAGCTTGGGCTCAAATATGTGCCTAAAAAAAAGGGGGTGATCCAATTGGATGGCTCCCCTACCAAGATAGTAGGCATTTTGAAATATTTATAGATTATATTAGCTTCTTTTTCAAATTTTGTCATTAAGCAAGATGTAATGGTGGTAGACCTACCTTCATATTTTTCCCTATGCTTGTCTATGGATTTTAATGCTAAGATTGGGGGATATTTGTCATATAATTAATCATAAATAGTTTTTAAAACTAGATATGGAACCAAAATCACCACAAGGTTTGAGTCTATCACTAGGTTCCACCTAACACCCTACATGCCCAATCCTGCAAATACCAACTATGCCATATTTGAAGAGGTTAAAAAGGTTATTGAATAAGAACCCCATAGTCATCTTGAAGACATATTTGATCTATACTTATATGAATGGAAAATTGATAACAATGGATTTGATCCATATAATATAATTGAGGAGGCAGACTTAGGAGTATACTATATACATGAGGAAGGTGATGTAATACCTTCCTTAACTAACACTACTCAAGAAGAGGATGGCATATGGAATTTATTATTTGATGGCTTAATGTTAATGAATGGAAGTGGAGTGAGAGCCATGTTGATTTCACCCTTAGGTCAAAAGTATCATTCTACTGTAAGACTCTAATCTAGTTGTGCCTCAAATATAGCTGAATATGAAGGTCTTCTCCATAGGTTATAAGAAGAAAAGAAGAGAGGTATCCAAATCCTCAAGGTCAAAGGTGATAGTGATCTCATGATGAAATAGGTGAGAGTCCTAATCACTATCAAAATTCACCATTTAAAATCCTATAAGCACTATGTATGGGACCTCATGGAGGATTTCTTAGCATTTGATATCTAGTCTATACTGAGAGGAACAAATCAACATGTAGATATGCTTGTGGCCATCGGTTCCAAATATGAGATATTCAAAGGAGTCAAAGGTAACCAAAGAAAAGGTAAGGTCAAGATTATATATAGACCAAATATACTTGACAATGAGGTGAGTTGTTAATTATTTGATAATGATGATCAAATCATATCTTTTCTAATGCAATAGGCAGAATTCTGCCATAGGAACCAAGGAAGGTTCCAAAATTGATATGATGATCAAATAGTGTAGCTAAGACATAATAAGCTTCCTAAAGGGATTTTGACATTAGAAATCATATTAAATTAATATGACTAAGTAATAAAAGGGAAATAATGCATCTTAGCTAAAGATGAACACTATGAAAAGATTGAGATCTTTAAGGGTAATCTATTGAATCTAGGAAAGGTCAATATTGTAGAGGAAAGAGCTATATTTGTTGCCTTGTGCTAGGAATTTTTTGATATATTTTCTTGGGAGTACAAATATTTGAAAGGGTTTGACCCCAAACTTGCACGTCACACCATTGAATTAAAAATCAATGCCAAGAAAATCATGCAAAAATAGAGCCTTGTTAACCCAAGATTGGAGGATCTCATGAGAAGAGAGCTCTATAAATTGATGAAATCCATGATAATATTTCCAATAAAAAATTCCTCTTGGGTGGAAAAAATTTTACTATTGAGGAAAAAGAATGGAGAAATTTAGTTATGTGTTGACTTTAGGGACCTCAGTAGGGTATCCCTCAAGGATCATTACCAATTTCCCTCCATGGATCAAATTATACAAAAGGTGGTAGGTTATTAAAGGTTCTCATTACTTGATGGCTATTCTATCTATAATCAGATCATGCAAAAAGAGGAGGATATGCATAAGACTACATTCACTACAAAATGGGGAGTCTGTGCATATTGTAAAATGCCTTTTGGACTCTCTAATGCCAAAACCACCTTCCAAAGAGAAATGGATGTTTCCTTTCATAGTATTTTCAATGATATGGTTTTAGTTTACCTTGATGATATAATAGTTTTCTCAAAAAATCCTAATGATCATCTGACGCATTTGAGATCTATTTTTGATAGATATAGATAATTTAGAGTTTATTTGAATCCAAAGAAATACATTTTTTTCAGTACATGAAGGAAGACTTCTTTGAAAACTGGTGTCCAAAGCTAGTATTTTCATTGATCCAAAGTGAATAGAGTTAAACCTTTCTCTATCACTACCAAAATACAAGAAAGGGTTGCAAAGCTTCTCAGGCAAGATCAACTTCATTAGGAGGTTCATTCTAGGCTTTATAGATATGGTCAATCCTCTCACTCATATGCTGAGAAAAGGAAAAGAGTTAATATATAAAAGAGAAGGTAAGATAAGATTTGAGGTCATCAAGGAGGCCATTTATCATGCCCCCACTCTACTAAATCTATATTTCAATAAGGAGTTATATCCATATGACTTTTCTACATTAGATACAATTTCAACTATGCTCATGTAACATAATGATCAAGGTTTGGAGCAACCCATTTATTTATTCATCCAAGATTTGGAGGATTATGAAGAAATATATATATTTATTAAAAAACATGTGTTTGTTATTGTAAGAGTTTGAAGAAATTTAGATATCTAGTTTCAAACAGTAAGATCATACTAATGGTGGCTCATCCAAGTGTGAAGGATTTTATCCTCAATATAGACTTAAATAAAAAGAGAGTTGTATGGGTCACTAAATGTATGGAGTATGACATTGAGTTCAAGATCACAAACCTAGTCTAAGGAAAGGGATTATATGAACATCTTGCTAAAGATGTGAG
Source organism: Torreya grandis (assembly GCA_037957365.1). Taxonomy (NCBI): domain Eukaryota; kingdom Viridiplantae; phylum Streptophyta; class Pinopsida; order Cupressales; family Taxaceae; genus Torreya; species Torreya grandis. Next base: position 29,374 of record JARHVA010004147.1, on the reverse strand, counting down.
AGAAGAAAAAGAGAAAATCTTGGGAATCTTAGACACTCAACAAGAAGATGAAGATACTCTTTCATCTAGATAGACACATTATATTACTAGATTTATCCAAATTAGAGAGTGTCCAATGGGTTTCAACACATCAAAAGGAAGACACTTTAGGTTGTAATTAGTTCCATACATACTGATTGATGGAGTGATATTCAAAAGGGACATTGGAGGTATGCTCTTAAAATGTGTTAAAACTGACCAAGTTGATAGGCTTTTTGGGTAATTTCATGACAATTTTCAAGGAGGCCATTTTTTAGCTAGGACCATAGATGTAAAAATTATTAGAACAAGTTAATTTGACCCAATTTATTTAGAGATTCACATGCATAGGTGAGGAAGTGTTCAAAATGTGTGATGTTTATAAGGAAGCAAAAGCTAGCTACTATGATACTAAAGCATATTCAATTTCAACAACATTTTCATGCAATGGGGTTAAGAATTCATTAGCATTATCAATCATCCATCTAGTGTTGGCTATCATTGGGTATTGATAGCCACATACTAATTCACCACATGGGTGGAAGCAATTCCCTTAAAAGAAAGTAAATGAGAACTCTGTACTTGAGTTCTATGAGAGCCTAGTCACCCATTTTGGGGCACCTTCAACCATAATATCAGACAATGTTTTAGAATTTATAAATAGAAAGGTATGTGAATGAGATATTGAGTATGGTATCTATCTAAAATATTCATATAATTATTATCCTTAGTGTAATGGACTAGTTAAATCCATTAATAAGAACCTAGTTCAGATCATTAAAATAATAATGGAAGATAATCATATATCTTGGCACACAAAGATGAAGACTACCTTGTGGCATGATAGGATTACTCCCAAGAAAGCCATTGGTAAGTCACCTTATCTCTTAATCTATGTAAGAGAAGCAATTTTTCCAATTTCATTGGAGCTTCCAGCTTTGGAGCTTGCACACCAACTAGAGCTTCTAGAAAGTGATGTAATGGAGATTAAAATGAATAAACTAAAAGAGTTAGAGTAAATAAGGGATGATACCATGTGGTGTAAATAGTATTATTTCAAGATAACATTTGAAAAAAAAATTCATTGACGACATTCTAGTAAGGTGACATAGTCCTCAAATGGGATGAGGATTGTGTAAAACTAGGAAAACACTCCAAGTTTGATAGCCTTTGAAGTGGACCCTATGCCAAATTAGGATGCAAAGAGAGAAATTACTTTGAGATTTATATATGTAATAGAGAGAGCCTTCCCATCCCTATCAATGGGAGGTATCTCATTTTATTCTACTAGTCTCATATTTTTCCCCTTGTACATTAATAGATAGGTTATTCTTTTCCTCTATGTGCTTTTGCACATTATTGTTTTTAGTTGTTTTATTTATATTTTAAGTTGTTAAAGTTGTTGATTTCCCTCCCCATTACCCAAATAAGTGTTTATAAAAGTTAAGTAGAGTATATTTGTAAGTAGATTTTCATTTGAGTAAGCTTGATCAAGGTCTAGGTTCCATGACTAGTAGGCTGGTCAAGCTAACTGAGTCACTAGAATTGTTGGCCATTATGGCCCACATACCAAGATTTTACTTGGTTTGAATAGATGAAAAGGGTTTCAATTATTGAGTGGATTAGGTGGCTTATAATTAGGTTCAATATTACAAGTTTAGGGATTTAAACAAGTTTTCATGGTGTTAAATAGTTGTAGAAACAAGTCCAAAAAAGAAGCCTAAGTTACACCCTTTTTAGATTTTAGCCAAGTGTAACATTCAATTCTTATTCAGGGGAAGTGTTCCACACAAAGGCCACAACAAATATACAAGGCTTAATAATGTTTATAGTTTTTTCCCACTTTATTTGGTTAATTTTTGGAATTCTTTAGAGGTTTTTTATTTTGGGATTTTTGTTTAAGTATCATGAATTGTTTCAAACATTTTATCTTAAAAAAATTCCTTGAAGGATCATTTCTTTGAAGAGGGTCCTTATCATAAGTTACGAATGGAAATTTTGAATCTAAGTGTCAAAAATAATTTTCTAGAAGGATATTTCTTTGAGAAGTGGAACTTTGCAAACAATCTTAAAGGGTATCTTTCCAAAAGACAAGTTATATTTATTTTGGGAAAATTATCTGCACAATTTTCCTAATGAATTCTTTCGGATAAAATGTCCAAAGCAAAAGGCAAGGGTGATTTCTTTTAGGAAAATTGTCTAAAAAATTTATCCAAAGGGTCATCCTATGGGAAATTGGACCTTTGAAAAAAGCTCAAAGGATATATTTTTGCAATCAAAATGGCTAAGTCAATTTTCTCAAAGGGTACTTTTCTCAAGAAAATGGTCCACTTCAAGGTTTCCAAAGGGTGTTTTATTTTGGGAAAGGGTCATTTTCAAAGGTTATAAAGGGTATCTTTCAGAGAATTTGGTCCAAAATAGAAATCTTGAAGGACACTTTTTAAAGTAAAGTGTGCCAAACACTTTTTCCAAAGGTTACTTTTCTTTACCAAAGGGTCCAGTGTAATTTTCCCAAAGGGTCATTTCTCAGGAAAATGGTCTAGTTCAGGGTTTTTGAAGGGTTTTTTATTTTAGGAAAGGGTCTAATGTATAAGTTCTAAAGGTCATTTATAAATGGAAAAGGGATATTTCAAAAGGGATAAAGGGCCATTCTAAGGACATAATTCCTTTGATAAAAGTGTCAGGGATAATTTTACCGAAGGTAGTTTTCTTTCACATCTATTGTCCTAAAATAAAAGACTAAGGAAAAATTATTTCAAACATTTTATCTAAGATAGAGACCCTAAAGACATGAATTATTTTAGACATTTTGTCTAAAATAATTTCTTAAGGAAAAGATAAGGAAAATAATTTCCTTCGAAGAAAGTGGCCAAGACACAAAGCCTAAAAAAATGTCTAGCAAAAGGTTTTAAAGAAATAACCCACGTAATTTATGATCTAGATAGGTGTGCAAATGTTAATTTTAGGCTACAAAAAATATATTTTTGAATTCAAAAAAAAAGTCTAGGATAGCCCTGTAAGTTTCAAATTATAGCCATGATAAGTGACCATTAAAGTTTAAATTTCTTAGTGACAGCTAAGTGGATGTCATGTTTGGGCCCATACAACTAGCCATTTGGTTTTGAAAACATAAGACATTCATGAAACTATCAAATTAGAGCTTAGGGAAAAATACATACATTCTTAAATTTGAGGTTCAGTGGGACATCAATTTTATTCTACATGATGATAAATAATGGTTGATGGGATGTAAAATTTAAAGATATAGCAAGATAAATCCTATTGATATTAAATTTGATAGTCACACAACCATTAATGATGGTCATTTGAATGCCATTTTATGGGAGTGAAGACATCAATTTTAAGATCATGAACTAGCCATTAGATTTCAAAAAGTGGGTCCCAATAGATCAATAATTGGTATTTGATTGAATGTTTAGATCTAACAGTGAGCGAAGGTTAAAGGGGTAATGAATCTCAAGAGTAAATGCATGCATGGAAACTATCAATAGAAAATTAAGCTATAAAATATTAATGGTTGGTTTTTCATTGTATAGATTGATATTTTATGGTATGAGCAAGGGTTAAGGAGTCAAGGATCTGAGCTAGTTATTGATATCCAATTATAACTAAGGAGAGCCCATATGACTTAGATGAAAGTTGAAAGGTTAGTTTTTGACTAAGGAAAATAGACATGAATAGAGTTGATCTCAAGCATGATCTAGATTGGGATAGTAAATAATATTTTTGGGATCAAATGATGCCATTGAAAACCTATAGAGGCAGACACGTAGAATTTAATGACCATCACCAAAGCCAAATTCTTGAAAATGACCCTTCTCCCCACTTGGGCATATATCAAAAAACTATTCATGAGTATTTTTGCACTAGAATATAATGAAAATGACTTGATACTACTATTATATCTACCATGAAGCATCATAGAAAAGATATTTTAATGATGTAATGGATTGGAATGACTTGGATTAATCAGGAAGGGTTTGAGTAAGCTTGATTCATGGAGGCATTTGTAACAAAATTTTAAATGGATTTGAATTTTTTTATCCCCTTTTGAGCATCAAAACTAATTCTCTCTTGCTTCCTTTCTACCATAAATATAGCTTTTGAGATATTATTTTGGATCCTTAAGGCTAGTACAACTATACTATACCAAAATTATATTTGACACCTCTTAGAGTAGTGGAGAGAGTATTTTTCAATAATTTGATATTGTGTATTTAGTGTTATATGTTTGTTTAATATGAAAATGTGAATGTTATCTTCCTTTTATATGTCCAAACTTAGCCAAAGTGATAGAATATTTATTTGTAGGACATATAGTGTGTCTTAGCATTGATATCTCAAAGACATAGTGGACAACTAAAATTAAGTGTCTTCAACCAGACCTTATTTTCATTATTCCCTTGTCTAAGTGTATCATAAAAACATCTATATGACATAATATTACATATAAACTACAACAAACATTGCATTAGCCCCTGTCATAGTTCATTAGTATTTTAAGGAGTCTAAGCTTAAGAGTGGGTCTGCTAAATTCTTTGGTGCATCACCATAAATTAGAATAGGTTTTAATTTATGAAAATATCTTTTCCCTTTATCATCCCAACTAGTTTTTTAGGTTTTATAAACAAAGGTCCAAATTATAAAATCTGAGGAGCTAGCCTCATGAAAAATCCTAGAGTTCTAGTCTAGATATAGGCATTCTGTAGCCTTAGACCATTCCCATGTTAGTCTAAGTTTGAAAGTAAGAATTTAACATTCCTCCTTTCAACTAAGGTGCAATATGGATAGATAATATGTATGTATTTATAAGTTTTTATGATAGAAGGAATGATTTGACACAATCATTAAAAAAGAATAATTCTCACTTCCCTATTAAATTCAAATCTTATTTATCAAGGATAAGATTATATCTATATTCTATGAGGGACAAAGGCATTAAATGGATTTAATTGAGATAATAATTCCCTCCTTTGTGGTATATAATTATTCAATTAAGGGGAAAGATTCTAATTGATTGTAAAGAGGAATAACCAATTGGAAAGATTTCAAGGTTGTAAAAGGATATTAATAATCTTTAAACAATCCAACTATAGAGCTTAAGGTTTTGTGTGTGATTTGTGACATGAAAATGGAAAAGAGATCATGTATTTATGTAAAATAAGTATATTTTTAATTATAAATATTAGGCTTTTTGGCTATGGATATTTCTATTTTAGAATGTCTACGCATGGTTGGGGGAGATGTGAATGTTTTAGACATTTTTGGTAAAATTAAGGTTGCATTAAATTATACTTTAATCTTTCTCTATTATAATATCTAAGATTTTATATGAGATCTTAGGAAATTTGTTTCATACAATCCAAATTTTGTTTTAAAAAAGTATTTTTTGGTGTGTTGTGGGAAGGTGGTTATTTTTCTTAGGATATGAATTTAGGTGGTATAAAAGTTTTATCATGTGGATGTGTGGATTACATATTTAAGATTTTGACTATGATTTGGGTTCCTTTAGGCCTTTCTTGTATATTTTTTATTAAAATGATATGATTCTTTATGGAATAATTATGGTGGTATGTATTAAGGTAGGCATCTACTACTCAAGGATTTTTTTGTTGAAGATGTTTAATAGACATATGAACTTCTAAAATTAGGATCTAAGTTGGATCCTTGGATTTTGATATGGCTTGTAATATAAAATTTAGTTGTGTGTATTTTTCCTCAAAGACTTGGATTATGCTTTAATATAATGTTTTTTTAGAAGGACTAATATATATAGAAGTTAGTCTTAGAAATATTGTATTATTCCAAAATTATCTATCATGTAAAGCAATTACTTTTTATAAAAAAAAATTGAAATCAAAATAGGAGTGATGGACACCTCCAACCCTCTTTTTAATGATAAAAAATAATTAGATAACCATACATATGAGAACCAAGTATCTTGAAATAACAACATAATGATAACTAATAAATTCTTATTTCTAAGAATAAATTAGTTATAAAAATGGGGATATTATATAATTATTTTTCAAATCCTAATGTGCTTATATGGTGTGTGTTTTACCTTGTTTATGATCAAACACCAAATTAATTAATATTTATTATAATTATATATGTGCAAAACTATAAATATCATAATGATAAAGGTATATAATATAAACTATTCTAATTTTAAAAAAAATCTAAATATGCAAAGTTAGTATTTTGGAAAAGTACTAATAAAAAATATAATTAGATTGCACAATGATCTCTCTTAACTAATAAAATAATAAAAAAGAGGTGATTGTGAAATTTCATTATCAATCATAGAATCAAAAATAGAATATGGATAGGTTCATTATAAGTGGATAATAGTGTAATGCATTGTAATTTGTTGATCACAAACTCATCTCAATTGACTATGATAGATGGAAGTCAATGAAAATACAGAGAAATAATAATTATGAAAGTGATATATCATAGACATAAATAAAGGATAAATTTGGACTTGATTGAAGTAGATGGAAAATGATTCATTGCACCTGATTCCATTGATTGTAAACTTGCCTTAGTTGATTGTTTAAAAACTAATCACTGCACCTATGAATGTTAATTAATATGGTATATTGAGCATAGGGTTTTAATATGCATAAATTATTATTTATATTTAGTTGAATTTTAAAACCTTAAGGCACTTTGATAACTTGAAGAATTGTAATAAAAATATGGGATTGTAATAGGTTGAGATGACCTAAATTTCCCCATTGATGATTAACCACTACCTATGTATCCATTACTCCAAGGAGGGAAATCAAGCCCACATAGTTCTCCCACCTAGAGTAAATGTGTAATTTTTATCCTTTGACTATATATATGTAGTTATAACATGGATTTGGTACTTGAAAATGATATCTCTTGTATTTATTAAGAGGGCTCTTGACTTGGATTATGACTACTACTTGAGAATGATTTAGAATTTGGGATAAGTAGGGAAAATTTACTCAATGTGAAGAAGTATATATGCTTTTACTAAGTGATTAGAAAGTTATCCTAATGAATGATTATTGATATGTATATATAGACAAATATTTTGATAATTTACTTAATCCAACCTTATGAAATGTGTGAAAATACCCAAAAAGATGATTTCAAATTTGGAAACTAGCCATTATTTGCCAAAATATTTGGCTAACCCAAGTGGATAGGAGCATAGTGTACCACTATCCACTTATAGAAGACTTGTACAAAAATATCTAAAACATATTTCCATTACAAGGAACATTATAAAGGTGATTTTAGATAGTTTGAGCATTTGACATTGAGATTTATATAATAGTAGTGACAAATAAATAATCAATCATGTATATAGATAAATGACTTAGAGGAATGGTGAATAAGATTCATGTAAATGGGTATAAGTCATGTGGTTAGGAATATTTCAAGAATTATTATTGTTAATTACCTGTGACCAAAATTATGTTCTACATTTTCCCCTCCTTTACTCTAAAAATTAAATTTCTAGGGTAAAGAAGAAAGAGTTGAACTTAAGTGTGTACAACACACTTTGTCCTTAAGCAGATTCGTCAATTATATAGGGCATGTTAGGAAAATATTATGAGTTCTCACATTATTTTATTTATATGAATAGATATTATATTTGTGAGAATATAATATATTTTTTTTGTTTGAGTTAGTTGTGAGAACAACCCATGTATAGATATCGATGAGAGATTTTAGGGGATTGATATAGATTAGTGAGAGAAATTAGGCATTTGTTGATAGGAATAATATCTTAGTTTGTAGAATATTCTTATGTATAAATATATATTCCATCCTATGAATAAATAAAGCAAGTTTATTTTTTTATAACTTTTATAAGCTTTGATTATTTTTTGTTTACTTTATTTAAATCTCTGATCAATATTTCATTTGGTATTAGTGTATCTTAACTCATCTATATGTAATCAATTTTTAATTATTAGAAGGTGGAGTTTTTACTATGATTCACCCCTAAGAATGAGATAAGAGTAATACGTGAAGAGATTAGTGTATGTAGTATTGGCATAGGTTAGGGTTTAATTTCAGCATAAAGGTTTGATCAACCACTTTGAAATATGAATTTTAGCACTTAGATCTGATTTACCTTACATCAAAAACACTTTAAATTTGAGTTTGTTATTATTTTATGCCATAAATACATTCTCCCACAAAGTCTTTTTGGAGATACCCATGCACAATAGGTAGATTTCATTCAAAGAAACTAAGAAAGAGAAAATATTATCAATTATTTTATCATAAATTCTCAATGCATAGTTGTGAGCAAATAATGTTTAGCAAAGCATTTAATGGCATGAAATTGAGCTTGAAAAGTGCAGTAGATGGATTGATTAAAATCATAATCATATATACCTATATGATCAACTTTCCTAATATGATATAATTTTATATACACTTAAGGATTCTATGTAGATGTTATATATATATATATATATATATATATATATATATATATATATATATATATATATATATATATATATATATATATATATATATATAACATCTACATAGAATCCTTAAGTGTATATAAAATTCTATCATATTAGGAAAGTTGATCATATAGGTATACAACCAAATTGGGTGGAAATTTTTATTATTTATTATTTAAATAAATATTATTAATATCAAGTCAAGTGTTCATAAAATTATTAGTGCATTAGGAATGTGTATTTTGTGATGAGTCCAAGTCATAGATCAATTTTCTTAAATGTGTCTCCTCTAGCATAGGTGATGATTTATAAGTTAAAATTAATTTTTTAGGTAGCATAATTTGTGTTATTAATTAAATATCTATATTAAGAGTAAATAAGTCATATTTATTAGTGTTTAATAGTTTTTTAAAGTAATGGTTGTGTTGACCATTTTTTGATCACAAGTCAAAATGGGTCAACCCCCTATAGTAAAGACTTGATATAGGGGTATAACATAGTTTCATGGGGTGTGTTGTGGTATATTTTGTCATTTAATGAAATTATAACCTTGGTCATGATCTAGTTTAGTCTTATGTCATTTTGAGTCATCTAGGGGGTCATACCGTCATGACATGTCACACAGGAATGAAAAAATCAATCTAATTATGCATTATAAAGTATCCTTAGAAAAAAATTTAGGCAAAAAATACTACATGGACATGATTATTTTTGTTTCAAGATCATATTATACAAAGTTGTGTCATGATGAGCTTGCTATCTCAAGATATAAGCATTTGAATTTGGGCTAGCAAAGATAGACGTGCATGAGGACATTATATTTAGGCCTCATGAAATGATCATTTGGATTCAAATAATCCTAAGTTTTAACATAGGGTTGACAAGTGGTAAGATATCAGGTGTTTGGATTAGATCTAATGGTATACAGGTAGTTAATGAGTCAAAAAGGTCCTTGGTATAGATCAATGGTATGCATTCTTACATATATAAAAAACTCAACTATCTATGTTTAAATACTAGGACCCATATCCAATGGAGCACATCAAATCATGTATATAATATCCAATGGTGCATGTTAAGTTAAATTTCAAGGAGAGAAAATCAAAATCAAGACTATTAAGTTGTACAAGTGCATTAACTAGATGGGCTAACAATAGTACATAGATTGAATGCAATGTTATAAAGTGTCATAATATTAAGACCCTAGATCAATGATCAATGGAAAAAATTTAAAGTAGAATCAAAGAGACTCCAAAGGAGATCAACAGAGCAAATTTGACCAAATTCTAAAAGGACAAGATGAGACTGCATATCTAAATGATGATAGGCATATTTTAAAATGGAATGAGCAACATGGTAAGGGAATGCCACATAGGCATACATGCAGGATAAAAATATTCTATAAAAAAGTAAATACTTTATACCCATATGCCACCATGAAATCTCAGTCAAAATATTCTATAAAAAAGTAAATACTTTATACCCATATGCCACCATGAAATCTCAGTCAAGATCTAAGATGAATAGTGACTACCAAATGTGAAGAACAAAGTCTACGAGACAAATGAATGACTTCAAATGGAAAATACAAGTGTCTAAAAGATATATATTAGCTAAGAAAATGTCTATAACTATCATAGAATATGTTTCAACTCTCCTAATTCAGTTTCAAATGCTCAAAAGATGATCCATGATGAAGGTAGTTTCACAAAGGCTAGTTTAAGAGTCTCTACACTATTTTGGAGAGTTTATCATGGTATATAGACATTTGTCTTAGAATAAATTTATGGTATGTTTCACACTCCATTCACATATAATGTAACTATTTATCATGCCTTGACATGTGGAATTGTGACCTTTGATCTTATTTATTGCATTCTATTCTCCTCCTCTAGTTCTATAAGTAACCACCATTTTGGCCTTTATAATCTAATACCACACCATGTATGGTGAAGCCCTGATGGTTTTGACATTATACTTTTCATTATAAAAATAAATTAAATTTGTTTTTATTTCATATCTCATATTTTAAAATTATGTGAAGAGATTCATAATGAATAGCTAAGTGATATCAATCTATCCTTACTTTCTCTTAGTCCTTCCATGTTTAAGGCAAGTGATTTTAGCCTAGTAGGTCATATAAAGTGTAGTTAAGTGTATTTATTTATATTAAGTGTATAATTATCCTTAGTATATATAACTAATCTATGGATTTAAGTACACTATATAGACTTCATGTATCTCACCTTCGTATTAAAACACTAATATTAGTGTATTTTAGGACTCTTAGGCTAATGTTGTAGGCATTATTTCTTTATGAAATAAATACAATGGTCATGTGGAAGATATATTGTTGCATCACCATTTTATAATATATTTATTTCATTTAAATTATATCCCTTTTCCCCCATAATAAAATAGTTATCATAGGTGAAAGTACTACAAGATATATTTAGGGAGATAGCCCTTAAATCTAGAGGCTCGCTTCCACCATATGCACACCCACATATGTGGAAGTATTACCATGTTTACAAAATATATAAGAGGATTTAAAACCATCTTTTAGGGTGAATTTTTGGGAAGTAAAATTATCTTTAAGATAATTTATCAAGGTGAATGTTGATCTTGACAGCATTAGCTACAAATTAGTGTACTACTCAGCATTTGGCAACTCTAAAAGGGTAAATATAGTTTAATACCATTATTTTTTTATAATATTTTTATCATAGTTCAGGTTTCTCACTAGGTCATCTTCTACTAGAGTGCTCAACCCCATTAATCCACCTATTTAGCCTAAACTTCCCCTTGAAGTTAAATATCCTTAGCCTAATCTACCCTTTGGAAAACTAATAGATTTTACTAGAGGGGAATAGGTTGAAGAAAAGGTGTACCCATATTAAATTTTTAAATCAATGTTACACCTAATAAACACATTATGGATGTATCCAACTTTTTTAGATTTCATAACATCACTCAAGAGAACATTGTTTTTAGACTCCTTTTCATGTTTCTTACAGGGAAGGCTCTTGATTAGTATAGGACTCTATAAGGTGGATGTATCACATCATAGGATGATTTTGGAGTTTTTTTGACCTCAATATTTTTAAATGAAATTGACCACCCATCTCTCATACATTAGCTCACTGTGATCAAAAGAGGCCCTAAAGAAATAATCTATGACTTCAATGAGAGGATCCAAAATACTTGGTTCAGATTGCCTCCTCTTATGATTCCACCTCCTATTTTTGTATTCCCTACCTACTTGAGATCCATTAGAACTAAAATTACAATCATGATTCAATCCATGGGTGGTTCCACTCTTCTTAAAGCATATGATCTTGCTATCAAATATGAAAATGGTCTCATCTAATATGGGAGATTGCCTCCTAAGGTTTTTATGCCTCCATGGTCTTATAATTCTTATAATACTATCTATATGGCCTAAATTCCCAATGATAACACTAAGTCTAGAGCTACTCCTAAGAAGGAAGATAATTCCATGGATAAAGATGCATATATTTAATGGTTAGAATCTAAGCTTGAGAGAGGGAATATGTAAAAGAGTGCCTATTAGAATCCTTAACCCTATCAACAATAGCATGGTTATTAATATAGAAGATTAAGAAGTCAATGGAAGCCTAACTCTAATAGGCCTACCAATGTTTACAACCCCAACTTCACCACCAATGCATGAGAGATGGTATCAATTCATAGAAACTTGGTGTAAGGTGAAAATTGGTAGCAATTCCAATTAAGGGATGCTAGTGAAGGTGGTGAGCAAGTTCTTATTTCTCAAGGAGGATTTACTCTTCTCTTATCAGTTGAAGTTGAAGTCATGATGTAGATAAGTGAAGGGGGACAACCTCAAGGAGAGATCTTCACCAACTTCCTAGTTGAGGACACTTTTTTTCTCAATCAAAGAACCTCTATTGTAGACAACACTAGAGCCAAGATAAAGGATTTAGGTAGTGATATTAATATGCCTAAAAAATCATTTAATCCTAGGACAAAGTAATAAGGTATCACTGCAAGTGTGGTAACCTTAAATAACTATGCACATCTTTTAAATTATAATGTTAGAAGAACTATTCAAGGCACTCCAACTCCTTAGGTCCCAAGTACTTCCTTGTCTCTAAGAATATAAGAGAAATTATGTATGTCTTCCTTAAATACTTTATATTCATTGAAGATTACTAAAACATCTATTTCTCGTTGGGATGTTTTTCATATGCCTGGTCAAAAGGAGCTCCTAAAAAAATAGTTATCTACTATCCATACTGATGTCCCTCCTTAAAATCAAGGTAATAGTCATGTTGTCCTTAAAAATCCTCCTAACACTATTTGTGAACCATCTACTAGGGATGATAAATCTCCACCATTCTATCTCACTCTCGTAGTGGGTGAAAAACTGGTCCATAACTACACAGTTGGTAGTGGAGATTCTAATTCAATCATTTCCAAAGTGGTAGCTAATAAATTGGGCCTAAATTATGAGGCTCATAGTAAAGGAGTTATCAAACTATATGGTACACCTACCAACATGATAGGATTGATCAAAAACTTGAAGGTTCTCTTGTATGATTGTCCTAGTTTTCCCATCCTTCAATATATAGTTCTTGTTGACCTCTAAGTTCACTTTAAAATTTGCCTATCAAGGGACTTTATAACCAATATAGGTGGCTACCTCTCTTCTGATTGGTATTTCTTGGCCTTTAAAACAAGATATGTAACTAAGGTGACCATAAGGACTCAGCCTCTTGTAAGGTTTTTTATTGAGCCCTATATTGAGATAAGTTCTAATTTGAATTGTGTTGTTCATGAAGAGAATGATTCTATTGTAGATTATGGTACTTCTTTCAATATTAAAGGAATTTCTGATTTTTTTCTTGATGAATATGGTACCAATACTTATGATCATGATCCTTATGCATTTATGGAGGAAACTAATCTAAGAGTATATTGTATACATGGAGAAGGAATACCAACACCTTTACTTGACAAAGAAGAAGGTGAAGATGATGAGATATGGAAGATGTTTTTTGATGTTTCAAGAATTAGAATTGGTGTAGGAGCTAGTGTTATGTTAGTCTCCCCATCCAAAAAAAAATACTATACTTCATATATATTACATTTCATTTTTACTTGTAATGTTGATGAATACGAATGTTTAATTCATGGCCTTCAATGGTCAAGGAGAAAGGGAATCAATAACTTGCAAGTATATGAAGCTATTGAATTTATTATTCATTAGGTTGGGAAAGTGGTTGATAATAATAACCCTTTGATTAATTCATATAATCATAGGGTATGGGAATTTCTTGAAGACTTCAATTCATTCAACATATAATCAGTCCCAAGGGATAAGAATAATCATGTTGATAGACTAGATGCCATAGGAGCTCAATTTGATACTCCAAGTACCATAAAAGAAGAGGGGAAGTCTCAAATTAATATAATTATCAAACATTATATACATGATAATGAAGTGTCTTAGAAAGCGATTGATAGTGATAACAACTTTGTATGCTTATTAAAAAATGAGGCTGAGTTTTCTTCAAGGAATCAAAGGAGACTCCAAGAATAATTTGGTGATAAAATTGTTCAACTAAGGACAAATAAGATACCTAAAGGTCTAGTGACCTTATAAAGTATATTTAATGAGAATGATCAAAATAATAAGGAAAAAGTGATTATGTCTAAAAAAGAGGATAACTATGAAAGAGTCTTGATCTTAAAGGATAAACTTCTCAAACTAAACAAGGTATGTTCTACATTAGAGAAGCAAGCATTCATTGAGTTTTGTAAAGAGCTTCATGATATATTTTCTTGGTAATATAAGGACAACAAATGATTTTATCCTATCATAGCACACCATACCATTGAATTGGAACATGGAGTTAAACCAGTTAGATAGAAATAAAGACCCATCAATCCCATGGTTGAGTAACTCATGAGGTTAGAGCTCATTAAACTCATTGAATCTGAAATAATATTTTCTATCAAGAATTTAACAAGGGTATCTAACATTTTTCCTATTATAAATAATAATGTGGAGATAAGAACTTATATGGAATTCAAATATCTTAATAGGGTGTCACTTAAAGATCATTATCCTCTACCTTTAATAGAATAGATTTTACAAGTTATTTCAAGATCTCAATTTTTTCTCTCTTATATGGATATTCAAGTTATAATCAAATTCTTGTGAATGAAGATGATCAGTTTAAAACAACATTCACTAATAAATAGAGTAATTTTTCTTAAATAAATATGCCATTTAGTTTGTTGAATGTTGGTTCTACCTTTCAAAGAGCAATGTACATGGCCTTCAAAGGTTTGATTAATGAGATGTTATTGGTTTATCTAGATGATTAACAGTGTTTTATAAAGATGCTAATGAACATATTCAACACTTGAGACAAGTGTTTTAAAGATGTAGGAAATATGGATTATCTCTTAATCTAAAAAAATGCATCTTTGTTTTCCATTAAGGTAATCTCTTAGGACACATTGTTTTCAAATATGGTTTGGCTATTAATCCTAAAAGGATAGAGGCTATTTTAGGCATATAATTTCACTTACATAAAAAATTTATCCAAAGTTTCTTAGGTAATATAATTTTTTTAAGGATATTCATACCTAGTTTTTCATCTTTGGTGAAACCTATCACAACCATGCTAAAAAAAATCAGGTCTTATCTTGGGCTAAGGAGGTTAAGATCAGATTTGAAGCCATTAAGAAATTAATTGCACAAGATCCTACTCTTTTGAATATTTATTTTTCTAAATAATTCATGTTGTATTCATTTTATAACCTTGACACTATCTCAGCTATGCTAATGCAAAGGAATGATGAAGGTGTAGAATAACCAATTACATTCTTTACTCAAGGTTTGGAAGATTATGAAATCATGTATACCTTTGTTGAGAAGAAAGTCCTTTCTATTTTAAGAGGATTAAATAAGCTTAGGCATATGATTTCAAATAATAAAATTCATGTTATGGTCTCTCACCCTAGTACTAAGGAGTTTATTCTGAGCAAAGACCTTAGTGAAAAGAGGGAAGGGTAGACCACTAAGGTAATGGAATATTATGTTGATATCAAAGTAAAAAAATTGATAAGAGGTAAGGTCCTTTGTGAAGATCTAGCTTCAAATCTTCATGATTCAAAATAAGAGATTTTAATCAATCATGAATACCCCCAAACTGATGGTTCCTTGCATATACAAAATTGGACACAAGACATGATCAAATTTCTTCAAAGTAGTGAGTATATTAATGGTATGAGTAGATCTCAAAGGATATATTTTAGATTGTAAGATATTCCATTTTTCCTTATAAATGGTGTGATTTTTAGAAGAGATAATAATTGTGTATTATTGAGGTACATTGATAATGATCAATTTGGAGTGTTTCTTGAGAAGTTCGATGAAGAAATAGTAGGTGGTCATTTCTCCCCAATAACTACAGTTGCCAAGATCATGAGGGTAGGATATTATTGGCCTAGCCTCTTCAAATACTACCATGCTTGGATGAGAAGGCATGTATAATGTGATTTATTTATGGGAAAATAGAATCTTTCAACTCTTCCTTTGAATCTTATCCAAATGGATCGACCTTTCATGCAATGGGGTCTTGATTACATTGGCATGATAAACCCCCCATGAAGTGTTGGTCATGAATGGATACTCACAATAAATAATTATTTTATGAGGTGAGTTTAGGTATTAGGATTGAAGGAAGATAATGAGAATGTTATCTCGATGTTCTATGAGAGCATCATAACAAGGTTTATCACTCCTACTATTATTTCAGACAATGCTCTTACTTTTATGAGTACTAAGACTATTGATTAGAAAAATAGAAATGGAATATTATTGATTACTTCATATAACAAGTACCCTCAAGGTAATTGGTTGGTTGAATCTACTAAAAAAAATATGATCAGAATCATCAAGAGAACCTTGGAGCATAACTAGAGGGTTTGGCACACCAAATTAAAGATAGCCTTATGAGCTGATATGATAAATCCCAAAAAGTCGATAGGGAATTCTCATTTTATGATTGTATATGGAAGATAGGCTAGGTTATCTATCTCTCAAGAGTTGTCTACCTTAGATTTGGCACATTAATTAGAGTTTCTTGAAAACACTCCAATAAAGGTGAGATTGATATAATTAATGGAGCTGCAAGAGACTAGAGATAAGGCTCATCAAGATATGGAGCATCACCAAGTTTTAATGAATATGTTTCTAGACAAGAAGGAAAATCCAAGATAATTTTAAGAAGGTGACAAAGTATTAAAGTTGGATGAAGATAGATCAAAACCCAAGAGGCATACAACATTTGACACCCTATGGAGTGGACCATATATCATCATCAAGTGCAAGTAAATAAATTCTTTATAATTAACAAGGATGAATGGAGAAGAGATACCTATCCATATTAATGGGATACATTTGAAATCATGTTATTGAGTATTAAATCTTATATTTGTAAATAGTAGATTAAGTGTGCATTTTATTTTAGTTGTGTGTGTTGTGTTACCTAAGTGTTCTAGTTAAACACATGTGTGTTTCTATTTTGTGTCTTGTTATTATTTTTTTCTATTGTTTGGTTTTTTTTTTTAAGGAAAAATATGTGTCAAACCTATGTATAAGTGATTACATATCATAATGGATAGGATTATGCAATTGGTCTTGGCTTAACAAGCATACCACCCTTGGGAAATTGCCAATAATGTTGACCATTTTTTGACCACAAGCCAATATTGGTCAACCCCCTATAGTCATTACTTGATAAAAGGGTATGATATAGTTTCATAGGGTGTGTTTTGGTCTATTTCATGTCATTTAATTCCATTCTAACCTTGTTCATGATCTAGTTTAGTCTTAACTCATTTTGAGTCATCTACGGGGTTAGACCATTATGACATGTCCCACATGAATGAATAGATCAGTCTTCTTGTGAATTTTAAAATTGTGATTATAAAAATTTTCAAGCCAAAAATATGAAATAGACATGATGCTTAAGGTGCCAAGATCATCCTGTGCAAATTTTGTGTTTTGATAAACTTGTTATCTCAAGATATAAGCATTTGAAGTTGGGCTAGTAGAGATATAAATACATGGGGACATAAAGTTTAGGCCCCATAAAATGAACATTAGGATTGAAATTATCCTAAGGTTTAATTCAAGGTTGAAAAGTCACAAGGTCTTAGGTGTTCATATTAGATCTAATGGCATGCAAGTAGTCAATGAGTTAAAAAGGTCCTTAGGGCAAATCAATAATACACATTCCTACATACAAAATAAGACCAATGATCCACATTTGAATACTAGTACCCAGATCTAATGTAGTGCATCAAATTATGTAGATAAGATCCAATTGTTCCCATTGAGTTAAAGGTCAAGTGCTCAGATCAAGCATGAGACTGCCAAGTGGCACAAACACATTAACTAGATGGGATAATAATAGTACATATATTGAATGAAATGCTACAATGTCATAATCTTGGGACCTTGTATCCATGATCAATGGCCATAATTGAAATTAAAATTTAAGAGACTCTAGAGGAGATTGATAGAGAATATTCAACTAGATTCTAGATGGACAAGATGATATTGCATATCCAAATGATGATACACATATTTTAAAATGGAACAAACAATGTGGAAATATAATGCCACATAGGAAGACATATAGGATCAAAGGATTATATATCATAGCAAATACTTTAGACTCATATGTCACCATGAAAGCTTATTTGAGATACAAGATGAATAGTGTCTGGAAAATGTGAAAAACAAAGTCCAGGAGACAAATGGATGACTGCATATGGTAAATACATGTGTTTAGAAGACACATAAAATCTAAGAAAACATCTATGACTACCATATCATATGTGTCAACTCGCATAAATTATTTTCATATTCTTAAGAGATGATCCATGATGAAGGTAGTTTCAAAAAGGCTAGCTGAAGAGTCTCTACATCATTTTGGAGAGTTTGTCCTGGTTTATATGGACATTTGTCTTAGGAGACATTCATGGTCTATTTCACAATCCATTACCCTATAATGTAACTAGTTCTAATTCTTTGACATGTGGCATTATTACCTTTGAGCTTATTTGCTACATTATATTCTCCTCCTTCTCTAGTTCTATAATTAACTACCATTTTGGCCTTTGTAATCTAATACCACACCATGTATGGTGAAGCCCTACTAGTCTTTGACATTAAACTTTACCTTAGAACAATAAATTTAATTTATTTTGAGTTCATATCTAATATTTTTAAAGTGTTTGAAGATATGTATAGTGAATAACTAAGTGATATCAATATATCCTTTTTTTCCCTCAGTCCTTCCATGTTTGATGTAAGTGATTTTACCCTAATAGGTCATATGAAGTATAGTTAAGTGTATGGACATATCTTAAGTGTATAATGAGCCTTAGTATCTATAATTGATGTATGTTTTTACATACCTTGGATAGCCTTCATGAATCTCACCTTCACATTGAAACACTAATGCTAGTGCATCATAGGACTCTTAGGCTAGTGTTGTAGGCATTGTTTCATTGTGAAAAAAGTACAAAGGTCATGTGAAAGACATCTTTATGTATCACCCTTTTAAATTAGATTTATTTCATGAAAATTCTTTCCCTTTTCCCCCAAAATAAAATAGTTAGCATAGGTGAAAGTACTTCAAGATATATTCAGGGAGCTAGCTCTAAAATATAGAGGCTCACTTCCACCATAGGTATACCCACAAACTTAGAAGTGTTCCCATGTTTCCCAAATATGGAAGAGGCTTGAACACCCTCTTCTAGGGTACAATATTTGGTGACAATAGGTTATTTTCATTTACTAGTTTAATTTTTGTAGAGTAAAAAAAAACTCTACATTTTTATTTTTTAAAGTTTCAGTTGTGTACTCCAAGTTTTGTCCCTACGTGTTTCAATTTTGAGGCAGTGAAGTTTTTTGACACAGAACACGGGCGTGAGTTTATTTTTGCTAAATTTTTTCTAAGTATAAAAATTTCATGTAATTTTCCAAGTGTCATCAGCTGAGACACATTTTATAATTTCTATAAGTTACTCAGAATGTGCCATGTGTCCCATGGTAACTCAGTAGAGTGCGACAAGTGATGGCATCTGCGTTTCAAATTTCTTATGAGTTTTAAAAGTTTCTTTCAATAAGATTCTCTCAGAGTCAAGTGGAAATCACCAAGTGGCAACTATGGAAGGTTTCAATATGTTTTTCTAAAATCAATGGAAGATGCCATGTATCCCTAGCTGAAGAAAGTGAAAACTGCCATGTGTCAACATATGAAATATATTCATTTTGTTTCATTGATTATGTAAAGACTATGGTGGGCCCAAAGTTTTGTTTCTAAAATTAGTGGAAGCCACCAAGTGTCACCATACATATGAATCTAAAATGAGTCCTAAATGTTTCTATAGTGTAGCTAAAGATTAGCGGAGACTTCCAAATGTCACTTTATACAAGACCCTCAAAAAGTTATAAAAAGCTTCTATAGACAAGCAGAGGTCACCACGTGTCCTTTGTTAAAGATACATGGAAAGTGACACATGTCCCTATTCTCCTTTTGAAGCTACTCAAGCAAGAAGTGTTGTGGGTCCTATTTTCTATAAGTTGGTAAAGTTTTGGAGCAGTGGATTGTGATAGATGTCAAAGAAGAAGCACTCCTGAGCAAAGACATAGTAAAGAGTATAAGTTACATGGAAAGTGTTGTGTGTCTTCTGTAAGTGCCACAGAAGCTGCCAAGTGTCATTTTCTAATGCCTCTTGAATAATGAGAGTTTTTCAAGAAGAGTAAGTAGAACACATCAATTTTCCTCACCTATTTCACAGTGGAAAGCATCACGTGTGTTTATTTCAGCCAATGAACTTGTAGGAAGATTGAATGTTTTAGATCCAAGAAATATCTTTTGTTAGACACTTCTAGTTCAGTTAGATTTTAGTTGGATTTCAGTTAGACTGTTGGTTTGGGAATGTGTGGGCAATCTAGAGCTAAGTCTAATGCTATAAATATGGGTGCAGGGATCATCAGAAAGGATCATCAAAAGATATAGAGAATTTTCTATGAGAGATTATTATCAAGAAGTTTTAGACTTTCTAGCTGTGGCCAGGAATATCATTTGCCTTTGTTCTATTTTCTTGAGTTAGAAAGTTTGTATAATTGTGCATGTCTCTATGCCTTTTATGTGACTAGAAAATTAATAAGAAGACTGAGTTATGTGCCTTTATTGATATTTTTTGTTATTGAAAAATCATCTAAGTTATGAGCCTTTGATCCTATCTATTTTCATCTTTTACATTGATCATGCCTTGTTTTCTCTTTAATGTAATTGAATCCCAAAGATAGATCCACTGTGCTTAGAATTAAGAGTCAAATTAAATTCAGGCACATTGCCATAGTTAGATTTTCTTTCGTTGCATTTGTGTTTCTATTTAATTTCTATCCTTTTCCCCCAAAATACTTTTGAGATAAAGAAGAGCCAACTTCTTTAAAATCTGGAGGTCATTTCAGGTTGCAAGTCCCACATTCTTGAAACTTCCCATTGTTGGTGTTGGAAACAGTGCAATTGTAAGCATCAATAGTTTTTGGCACACCGAATGGGACACCATATTAAAGTTTTTTTCAAGACCGTATGAACCAGAGAGCTACAAGGAGTCAGAGTTGTGGACCAGTAACAAGATCTCAGTCTACTATAAATCCAAGTATTCTTTTTCCACCTTTGATAACTAGTCCAAGAAGAAGGATAAATCAATTTATAGCAATACCAAGAGTAAACATGGGAGCACCTATACCCCCAAGGAATTATACAAGTTGGAATATTGGAAGTCCTCTAATTCTCCTAGTACCACCAGCCACTTGGGATCCTATCCTAGTAAATGCCCTGAAAGCTCTACCCAAATTCAGTGGGCAAGATTTTAAAACACCTGAAGAGCATCTATAGGATGTGTTTGATGTATATGTAATACATGTGGTCACACAACAGAATGTGGCTATAAGATTGTTATCAACTTATTTTAAATAGAAGGCTCTAGAATGGTATCGATCTTTGACCCCAAATACAATATCTACATGGGATCAGCTTGGAGATCTTTTCTTTGAAAGATTTGAAGAAAAGGGTGATAAATCTTCTTTGTTGCAACAATTGATTACTATCAAAAGGGCACCACAAGAAGCAATGACTGATTTCAATTCAAGATTTCAAAATACATGGGAAAAGATTCCTACTATAGCAAGACCATTACCAGGTATGGCTATAGTATTTTATCTTAAAGCTTTAAATTTAAATATATTAGTAATGATTAAGTCACTTGGAAGTCAGACTCTGCTAGAAGCTTATGACTATGCAGTCAGAGTTGAAAATAATTTAATAGATGCTGGAAAGTTGCCCCCAAGGCCTCCCATGCCCATGTTTCTAGAGATTACCTTACCTTTACCTCAAGAAACCCCTAATTCCATAACCCCACCTATGTCTATGTATACATATCCTCAACAATCTGCTAAGGAACTTGTCCCTGCCTAGTCATATGAGATGGATGATATCAAGAACATCTTAAGGACATTTTCTAATGACTTAATTAACATAAAAAGATAGTAGAATACTTATACTAAACCCTAATATCAAAGCTACAAAGGAAATAGATTTCCACCATAGTCAAACCAATATCAGGGTCCTCCAAGGAAAACTAACCCTCAGCCAGTGAACTAATTAGTTGCAGTCCCTACACCCTCACAAACTGTTGCCCCTAATTCAAATAGGGATATTGTTCGAGGGAAAAATAATTATGCAGATGGCACCAATGCATGGTGTTTCCCTTGTAATAATTCTCATATTCCTAGAGATTGTCCCATGGGTAATCTACAATAAAAGGTAGCAGAGTAAAGAAGAATGGATGGATAATTTGCAATTAATTCTGACACTCAAGCCTACCAATCCCCTGGTATGCAAAATTTAGTCCTAATGGCTCAGATGTAAGGGATGTCCTTAAAATAAGAAGAAGAAATAGCCCTTGAGCATGCTTTGTTTTCAAGGGTTAAAGATGAAGAATCAATATTCTTGAATGAAGCTTCTACTTCCAAGAAGCCAGTAGTACAATCAGATTACTACACCAAATCAAAGAGAAGGATGATGAAATAGCCTGAAGTCACAAATAATGAGACCATGGGGCTTCCTCCATTTCAAAGTCATCAAAACATAGCTACTAGACAAGAAGTGCATCAGCCAATGTAGAATCAAGTAGTTTCTAGACAAGTTCAAGAAAAAGTAAGGTACCCTTATTTTCTAAGAACCCAAACATTAGGACCAGTGAATGTGGTGGATTAGTTGAAAAGGACTCCAGCACAAGTGTCAATATGGGACATATTATCTATTTTTGACTAAAAGACATTGTTACAAGAAGCTTTACAAGGCCAAGTAGTGGCTAAATATACTGGTACCAAAGAAGGACCTGCTAATAAATAAAAGTTCAAAGACATAGTTCCTCTATAGACAACAACCCTTGTGAACAATGCACCAGAGGTAAGTAAATCTGAAATAGAGCCCTTCTATTTGACTTTGATAGTTGGAAATAAACTATTTCATAATGTAATGATAGACTCAGGGGCTAGTACTACAATAATGCCTAAGAAAATAGACGATGCTTTAAAAATAAAGTATGAGCCACTTACTAAAGGAGTTATGTAGCTGGATGGAAAATTAGTGCAAACAATAGGGAAAATTAAACAACTCCTATTACAATTTTATACTTGCCCCAATATAATTGTCAATCAACATGTAGTAGTCATAGATATACCCCCTATATTTGGCCTATGTTTATCGAGAGATTTCACAACCAAGATAGGAGGTTATATGTCACTTGATTGGTCTCACCTCATCCTAAAAACCAAATATGGTTCAAATATGAAAATACTATTTGAGCCACTATCTAAGGATCACATCACCAATGAACCAACTTAAAAATTAGAGGCACCTCATGCTATGCTAAATAAGGAAGAAAGGGTCTTTGCTGAAGAGTTAGGTGACTAGACTAAACATGACCAAGAACAGGAAAATAACCATTTGTTAGCTCTAATGCATAGTGACCCATATGGAAATTATGATTCTACCAGTCTGGGCACTTATGTCATATTTGATGGAGATCATAAAATCCTAGATGTTTTAAGGGAAGAAATGCCAAAATATACCTCTTCTACCAATCCTCAGGTTTTTCAACATGAATTCTAGATTTTGAGTAAGAAGAGGGAAAATCATGAACTAGTTCGGGACCCTGAAGAAGATAAAATTTCTGCTTCTTCCCAAGGGAAAAGTTCTAATTCCAAGGTCATGAGTTGGAATCAAACAATGGAATCATGGGGAAGAAAGGAGGAGGAGAAAGATTTTGCTCAAAGCCTTGAAAAGGTTCAAGCTGCTCTTACTCATGGTGATGATCAAACAAAAGATCCTACATTTGAACAAACCCCATCTACACCCCTCCAGGAGAGCTATCAAGCCACATCTGATACAGATAAAGTGTTAGCCAAATGGAAAGAGGAGAATCATTCAATTATATCATAAGGATTGCATTCTCTCCCACACATGTATAACTATCATATCTCCACTTCATCCTTTCTCAAAGAGGAACCTCTTTTGGAGGAAGCAAGTAAGGAGGAGTGTGCTCAGTTCATGGCTAGTCAAGGAGATTTCATGAGTGCAGATGAGAAGGAGATCACCATAGGTACACCTTTGATGAACAAGAGGACAAGTCATAAGCTTTTGCCTTAATCTCTGATGAGGAAGAGATAATTTCTGACTTTCTTCTCATTTTTCAAGATGATATGGAGGAGCATGGACACTTCCTTGATCATGTTTTGAATGACTTGTTTGAAGTCATTGGGGCAGGTTATACTATTCTTCAAAGAGGCTGTGAGCTGGTTATAGATGGACAAGACATCATTGAGACTCAAATAAATATGAAAATTTGCTACAAGATTTTAGGCTTATCCTTTCAAGAGGTTGGTGAATTTGAAGATGATATTTTAAAAGTCATTAAGGAGGATGACCATGCAATGGAACCTAAGTTTGAGGTAGAAGGTGATAAGCCAATCAATGATGTATATCAAAGGGCTTATGGTGATGAGCCAATAGCCATTGATTTCTTGATGAGACATGCCAGTATGAAGAACTAGCATTTGACAAGATTTCAAGAAGAAGAGTATGTATATGTTGAAAGCATATTTGACTCTGATCCACTTAGATATAGGCCAGTCAAGGTGGCATGCAAGAAGAGCAAATCACCAGAGCTTCATCCCATTTAGCCACTTGTCTGGCACCATAAGTCTTCTTGCCATGAAGGAGACTTCAAATTTTTTTCCTTTGATCCAGGAGGGAGGCAAAGATACCTGGTTAATGTATTATAGTTAGATAGTTTCCCTTTCCTTGTTGCTTTGTTTTCCCATTTTTTCCCTTGCTCTTTCTTTTAAATAAGTTTTCTTTGATCATGTGGCCAGCTCAGAGTTTTTTTTCAAAATTTTCAAAACTATCAACACATTAACCTCTCCCAAATCCTTAAATTCCCCAAGGTACCTTGGGCAACCACTTTCATGACATGTCTAACTCACTATCCCATGAAGATTTAGTAAGATTTGCTAACGATTATCCAGTTTTAATGTTATTTTGAGACTTGATGAGTCATTAAATACCCCATAACAAGTGTTAAAGCTTAACAGTGTCTCAAACATTCCTGTGTTTGCTATAAAATCCCTATTACTTGCATTTTCAGTTCATAGCAAACCTGCTTAATGAAAGTGCCTTCCCTATTATAAAGCTCCATACCTGCTACCATAGTTCACTATTTCTAAGTATAGATATAGATATGGAGGGAGCACAATCTTTGCAATAAGGGTATAGGATTTATGAATCCATTGATAAGTTTCTCACAAGCAAATCATATGCTTCACCCCCTGCACAACCTTTAAAGACCTATCCACGGACTAGAGTCCTTGAAGTTGGTTATGCAAACGACCCAACAAAGGTGAAAGATTTTGTAGATGGAATCATGGACCTAATTATTTAAAATCCTATAAAAACTCTAAGAGAAGGGGCACGTCAAAGGTGTATTTAGAGGGCCAAGGCTGGATAATATGAAACATTCACATTGAGGATATGGACTTCCCAACAGGCACAATTCATTGTCCTAGGTGTACATCTGTGCCCTGACTTGGTTGAAATATGCTCTAAATTGTTTCATGCACCCTCAAATACCATACAACAGGGTCCATTCATTATAAAAATTACACCAAAGGCTATCAAAGACATGTTGGCCCTATATCATGACAAGACATCCACATTTCCCACTATTGCCAAAATCCAGAAAATGTGGGCAAACGTCAATAATCAATTGAGGTTTTTGAAATCAAAATTGCAATTAGGTGATGATGATACCACTGTGCCAACACTACCAAAAACAAGAGCACAATTTGAACAAGTCAGTCAAGAGGCACATTCCATGATGGCTTTCATTTTTGGAATGAAAGAGGATATCACTATCTATGAAGAGAAAATGGCCATTCTATTCAGATTGAAAATTGTTGACAAGTCTCAGGAATATCGACTAGATTTCTCTGAGCAAATTGCATATTCAATGGTTAAACAACTCACCCAGTTCAAATCTAAGGGAATTTTCAAGTATTATTCTTATCTGTTTCACCTTATGTTGTATCAAAACTTTGGCATCTTTTCCCAATACATGCATCTAAATATATATGACCCAAGCTTCAGTCTACATAGGACCATTCATGTGTCTATATGGACACATATCTTTTACAAAACTAGTGACCCATATGAATTTTGGGAACTTTTTGTTGCCCTTGCTTTTTGTCATCTAAGCCTAGAGCTGGTTGTAAATAGATTGACTCCAAGTGTCTCAAGTCTTATGACCAATTGTACTATTCCTTGTGATTAATTTTTTGGATCCCATCATACTATTATTAGAGTCCATGGTTTTAGTGGAGAACCAGTGTTGCTACCTAAGATTTTAACCCTTGGGTTATCATTCTTAGAGGTCACCAGGCAAGTTTTTGTGGTGGATAATGAATATGGCACTCGAAAGAAAAAGAAGAAAATGTATGATGTTTTATGGGTAACAAACAACATGGCCCTAGAGGTCAGAGATGTTGAGCTCATGTTGTTGAGAAAGCTAGCCTTCCTAGGTTTCTTTTTAATTGAAGATAAATGGGGATATGACCCAAATGGTTTCATAACTTCATGGGTCAAGAATAATAATGTTGCTACCAAAATTATGCATGAGGGCCATCCTTTTTGGGAAAATAGAAGAAATCCTAGGGAAGATATTCTTGATTTTTATGTAGAATTAATGGATTTGCCCCTTCAAGAGGATAGGCCATGGGAAAAATTTTATATTAAGCAAAGGGATTTTGATCCTAAAATTAGAATGACTTTCAGCTTAAGAAGAGCATTAAAGAATAAAGACTGAAACTCTGAGAAAATAGAAGCCTATTGGAAATATAGACAAGAGATTTGTGAGACAACTCACTCTTTTGGAAATGTGGATTTAGATGAGAAATAGGAGGAAATTTGGGATGAATGTCATTTGTCTCCTATCTTTAGCCCTAATACAAGAAATTTGTAAACATAGGGTGGAGAGTCAGAAGTCAGAGCAGAATCTAGTCAAACATTGCAGACCCCAGGACAAACCTCAGCTACAGTCACTATAACTATTTGGCCCCAATCTCTCAGTGCCATTTAAAAACAAAAGAGTGTGGTATTATCAGCACCAAAATCTTCCCCATCAATGTTAGCCTTTGGGGTTCTTAGTTCTGTACATTCACCACTAGCAGCAGTGATAAATGTTGAAAAGAAAGAAACACAACGAGAAGAAGAAATGCCAAGGAAACATAAAAGGCTAAGGTTTTAGCTTGATTCAAAAGAGGGGGTAGAACCCTCACAACACCAACCATAGATTAATTTGGCTACTCCTCAGGTAAGTATTATTTCTCCTTCTTTTCAATCTCTCTCTTCTTCTCTTGGGGTGACAATCTCATTGAGCCAAATAATATCCCCTACCACCTCTGATGTGCCCATTTCTCCTTTTTCCCCATCTATCCATACTCAAGCCACATCATTGTCTCATTTTTCCCCCTCTATCCCAAAGAAAGTACCTCCTCAAATTTCCCCTAGCCAACATTTGGCTATTCCGTATGGCTTGCCACAAGGTTATCCTTTTGCGGGTGGGAAAATTACCTCTTCTTGTACCTTCCAAACTCAAGCAGATGCTACTAAGAAGGTAAGGGAAGCCTGAATGGAGAAAAATAGGATCAAAGATAATAAATCATTGGCTACACCACATATGAGGTCACAATTTGACCCAATCTAGTAGTAATTAACGGTGACCGATTTGTCACCTAATGTAGTCCAACCAAATCAGCAAATACAACCTAAAGATTATACAATGAATGCAGTGGCTATAGACATGTCCCTTTTCAGACCACAAGATAGAGTTGAGCTACTAAATGAATCCACTTCTATAGTAACTAATGATTATTTGAAAATATCAAATAAGCTACAGAAGATGGAGGCTGATCTAGCCCAAGAGAAGGCAAATTGTAGTAGTTTGACTATAGAAATCAATACCAAGAATAATGAAATAGAGAATCTCAACAAATAGTTGCAAGATACTATTTCTTTTCA
This sequence comes from Torreya grandis, assembly GCA_037957365.1. Lineage (NCBI taxonomy): Eukaryota > Viridiplantae > Streptophyta > Pinopsida > Cupressales > Taxaceae > Torreya > Torreya grandis. Next base: position 1,143 of record JARHVA010004147.1, on the reverse strand, counting down.
GACTCACCAGGCTATTCAAGCCCAAAATTATTCTTTAAAAGTAGGGCTAATGCAGGTGAAAGATGCAGTGACAACCTTAAGGCAGGAAAAGGATACATTATAGGAAAAATGTGAGGAAAGCCTGCTACAGGTCACTCAACTTCAATAAAATATACTAAATGAGTAGAAAAATACTACTGCTATATAGGCCCAACTTTAATCCGAGTGACAAATGACATAACAATTGACACTTGAGCTGGATAATAGGCTAAAGAATGTAAGGGTTTTGAATCTAGTTAAGGATATTTATGTATGAATATGGAAAAGAATCTCTGAGGAGATTACTCAGCTCAGACCCTCTTTAACCTTTCTGCTAAGTGCACAGAAATTGTGTGAAAAGATGGGGACTTCAGTTGAAGACACTCTATCCACTATCTCTTTGAGAGTGTTTGACTCTCAAATGTTACTACAAAAGCTATATGATGCAACTTATGGAACATTATTAGTAGCATGGATTAGTGACATAATGATCACTACCAAAAGAGTGAATGAAGTTCTCAATTACAAATCCACAGCAATCAATTGTAGAGAGATTCTAGATGTGGTGAAAGAAGGAATCAAAGACATGAAACAACACATTGAATATTTGGTGCGATTGGGACTTCCTTCCCCTTTTCCTGATAGCAACACTGTGTTGATGGTTGATGAGATTAAACCTTTGTTGTTATCTAGGCAAAATGATCAATCAGTTTTCCAAGGTTTAAGAGATGATTCATCAGTTACCTGAAGTGGAAGTTGTCTTGATTCCCATGTTCCAGCTTGAATTTAAATTGAAGGCTTAAGTTCATATTTTATAGAATTTTTCACATAAGGATATCATCAACCTTGATTTAGCCTTCCACAAATTGAAAAATAAGTAGGGATTATCTAATGATGAGTGGTCTATTTATCATACAGCCTTACTAAAGTTATGATTTTTGTCACATTTTTATACATTCTTTGGATTCTTTTTGAGCAGGCTCAAAATTCCTCAGGGTTGCCAAGAACTATAGAGTAAAAAAAACTCTACATTTTTATTTTATAAAGTTTTAGTTATGCACTCCAAGTTTTGTCCCTATGCATTTCATTTTTGAGGCAGTGATTTTTTTTGACATAGAGCGCGGG
>JARHVA010004146.1:1617500-1687408 GCA_037957365.1 Torreya grandis | reverse complement strand
CAAATTAACATAGACTCTAAGCTCTAAATGGAAGTATTTTATTTCGCGCCATTCAAAATTTGATCATTAGGCAATTAAAATCACTAGAAGAACAACAAATATTGTTTAAATCAACTTTCTAGGCATATTCACTTGATATCCCTCTAAGAAGAAGAAACCTATGTATCTTATCCTTAGGTCTAGCCTTGTCTAATTTCATTCACTTTATGGATGAAATTTTCTAGACAAGATCAACCTAACATAACCAATCAAGTACCATGAGTTATTTAACCAGATTTTAGAATCTCTAGAATAATAACTATATTATTTAAAGTAACTTACCAAGCATATTCACTTGCAAGTCCTCTAAGTAATAAACCTATGTATCTTATCCTCAGGTCTAGCCTCATCTAATTTCATTCACTTTATGGATGAAAATTTATAGATAAGATCAACCTGACATATCCAATCAACTATCATGAGTTATTTAACCAAATTTCAACCCATTTAGAGAGAGTGACATTGACCAAGAATTATGATATTTAAGTATCTTGGAATTGGGTTATTATTTAGACCTCATTACTCCACATTTTTCTACCCTAAACAAACATTTATAGGTAGCTAAACTATATTGTCATAAACACAACCAACTTATTTTATTCAACAAGCTCAAAACAATATATGAAATCAATGAGCTCATCTTCTTCTATGAGCTCAACCACATCAAAAAAGTCACCCAAATTGATAGCCCAACTGACATATCATTCCTTTCATCTATCTCAATGTAACTTTAGGAGGTTGATTTCATAAGGTTAGTTTGTTTATTTCCATGTGTATATCCACCAATAGAATAATGTCAAACAATGGATTCCAACACTGCTAGGCATTTTTCACAATCTCTTGCATCTTTTTTGGTTTGTCTATGTTATGGACATGAATTTATTTATTCATTTTTTAGGTGGGATGAGAACCATTTGATATAATTTTTGTGGATAAATAAAAACAAATTTAGATGCCTCTACAAAAAATCAAAATAGTGATACAAAACCACATCATATAAATAGTATTTCCATTTTTTAAAACCCTTACAAGGGTAAAGCCCTCCAAGAGTAAAACCTTTTCTTAAGGGAACTAAGTGACAAACATATATTTTTTTGCATCTTTGAAACATAGGTTTTTAATTTTATATATAGGGATCACATTGCAAAATCTAACCCTAATAGTACACTATATGTATTAATAACCTATTTCATTTTTTAAATTATTAACATCAATGTTTGAAACCAAAAAGATCCCTCATGAAATCATAAGAAATAGAATTTTCATGGTCATTATTATTTACCATGCATCCAATTCAAACCTTGAAGCTCTAACTAAATTAAAAACTTAGACTTGAATCTCTAAATGGCATTATGTCTACCATAATAGGGATCTTTAATTTTCTCGCTATTCTATTTTAAGCATATTGGAAAAGGTAGAAAAGCATTTTTTTTAATAGGAAAAATGATTGATGGCATTATGTGATATTTCTTATATATCCATTATATTTACCTTTTAAATATAAGTTTCATTTTAATCACATATGCATTAAAAAAAATATTAAATATGTTTCTTTGGCTTCTCATTGAAATGAAAATTAAATTTTAATATTATATTTTATCTCTTCTAGTTTTTATCTGAAAAGATAATGGCTAGTGTTAACGTAGCATGAAATACTTAGATGAAAATTTATGTTGACTTATTAATCTTTGAAATTTTATTTTTATTTTATTGGGTTGGATTCAAAGTAGGTCTATTGACAATTTGAGAGATTTGTGTTTATGTTTTGGTTTATATATGATAGATTTTGTGTTTATATGGGAAAAAATTGGTTTAATATGATCTTTGTTATCTATGTTTAGCATTATTCCAATGATGAATAGAACAATGTTCACCATTTTAATTTCTTTGCTAAAAGGTTTTGTACTTGCTTCACAAAATTTTACTAGCTCTAATCTTAGGCCAACTTTATCTTCCCTCCCTACATGAAAGAATGACAATAATAAATGCCAAAACATTTAAAAGTCATAAATACTAAAAGCATCTATAGAATAACATGATTAAAAACTCAAAAAAATATGTCAATGTTTTGTCCATAATATGACTTTAAAATTTTCAAAAAAAGACTCATGGTTTGTAAAAAATAAACAAATTATTTAGCCCAGGTGAATCCAAATATTCTTCAAAATAAATTGATGTTTTCATATGTCTTATGAACGTCCAACCTTGTACTTAAACTATTATCCATTCAAAAAATGAAAAACCAAAATTTTACTTTACACTTTTACTTAGATGCTTACAAATCTCATTTTATGAAAACATCTTAAAATTGTTTTTTTTTTAAAATATTGGGCTCAACAATTCATAGAATCAACTTCTAAATTTAATTCCTTCTTAGCATTCATAAACCTTTTAAAAACTGTTCAACAAATGTTTTTAGGTGGAATAATTCAACTTACTAGTACTAAAAGTTATGATCACAAACTCACATCTTTGTTCATACTCCTCCAAGATACTTTGACAATAATTTATTTACTAAAAATCATGGAAACATCAAAAGGAATCTAGACACTATGATTTTCAAAAGATTTATAAAAAACATATCAAATATAAAATTTTCCATTCATTAACATTGGTTATACATTATTTTTACCTTGATGTTTCTGAGATTCTGATGGCATCAGTTTCATAATAATGCATTTCTTACATCAATTTTGATTTTTTATTCTATGCTCCATGTTCTCTTTTGACTCGCATTTTGGTTGGATTTTATTGAGTTATATTTTTAAAAGAATGTGCATTATCTCTTCATATATTTATTTTCAATATAACATATAATTTTTATTTTCCCATGTTTGATTAACAATGCAAATAAACCCATCTCATTTTGTCACCATTTGGAAATGTTGAGTTTCAACATACATTGGTAGAAATTTCAAGATAGAATTCTATGGTTGACAAGATTCTCTTATTTCATATCAAGGCTATAACATTGCTCACATTTGATAATGTTGAAGTTGACAAATCTCTAACTTACCAGAGGTGTGATTAGTGACAACTCTCTTATAAATAAGTTATTATTTCCTAGTATATATATTTTTTGAAATATTTAATAAATGGTCAATATCAAGATAAAAAAGATACCTCAGGCCTTCACTTAATCTTTAATCTAAAACTAATGGAGTTCAAGGATAAACTACAAAATGGGAAATATTATCATCAAACAGATGGAAGAATGGAATGCTTTTAAGGGAGAAGCATACAATTTCATAAAGAAGTGGGAGACTAAGGGAGACTAAAAAGAAAGCAAGAGTTGGCCCTCAAATTGATGGGGGGAAATACAGTTCCAGCAAGAAGGAAAAAGGAGTGATAGGGACACATGTTCCTACCACTATCCCTCCTAAGATATCCAAGAAAATGGAAAGTGGAATAGATATTATGAGGTAAGAAATATGGAACGGTCTAGTATAATGTCGTTAAAACCTCAACCAAACCCATAGGAAAACAAAAGAAAGAGAAAGACAAGGAGGAAGGCCCGAGTAGACAAAGTCATGGACAAACTATGAAAGACAAAACTAAGGAATTTAAGGAGCTTACTATACTAGCCACACTGGTGAATTAATCAGACTCTAAAGAGTCTTCTACTTAACCTCTATCCCAATCTATTTTTTGTTAATGCTAGTTTTTGGTGGAAGTTTGGTGAATTTTTCTAAGAGTTTTTGGGGAAGTTTTTTGGAAGTGTTTCTATCTCATTGACTAGTCCATAAGATTGGTCTACTTTTTATTGTTTATTTTTATGATGTCTTATTTTTATGTTTATTAAAATTGGTTATAGGATCATTGTAAAACATGTACTTTTTAACTAATCAAATAGAAAAAGATATAAAGTGCACACATATGATGATCAACACTTTTATCTTTGAATTAGATTTAAAATGTTAATGAAATTTTAATAGCCCAAGCGAATCACTATACTTGGAATTATATCCATGTTCATATCTACTTATTAGGACCTTCTAATATTATACATAAACATTTATCCATTTAAACAATACAAAATCTATATTTTATTTGTTATTCTTTCTTGCATGCTTTCAACACTCATTCTATGACAACATCTTGCATTTTGTTTGGTGGTAAAAATATTGGATTCAACAACTTATAAAAAACAACTTCTAAATTTTAATTCTTAGCATTCACAAACCTTTTCAATAATGTTCAACTAATATCATATTTTTTTATTCCTCCAAGATAGTTCAACCAACAGTTTAGTTCTTCACAATCATGGAAGTATCAAAAGAAATATATGCATTATGATTTGATAACAATTTTGTGAACATAATAAATATATTTTTTTCCAATCATTAACATTAGTTAGACATTATTCTTTCATGTAATGTTTTAGATGTATTAATTTTGAGTGTTATTGCATGCTTCATTTCCATTTCTGACTCACATTTTTCATGGATTTGGGAAATTTTTATTTGTAAAATAATGTGCATTATCTCTTCAATGATTTATTTTCAATATAACAAGGATCAATCGACACTCTAAACAAAATGTTTTAACTTTATTTATTGCCTTTCAAATCAATTTTGCCTTCTTTGTACTCGTTAATCAAGTGAATTATCTGTGATTAACATTTGGTTACAAATCACTTATAAATAATGAACACTTATGGTTTTATGTACTAATTAGATCATGATTTATTTAATTGAATGTTATTTTTTTAATGTGCCTTTATATTTTATATGCATTGTTAGTTTTTCTAAATCCAAGTTTGCCTTTTTCCCCCTAGTTTCATGGCTTTTGTTATAGCCCTAAAAAATCTTGGCATTGGTATCATTGTCCTTAAGAGTAATGTCTTCTAAAATTGGACTATAATTATTTTCCTTTATTTTATTACATGTAATAGATTTAATTTTTGTTCCACATACCTTTGGCATGTTCTAATTAATATTCATTTTCTTTCTTGATTCTTTTCAATTTGATAATGTTCTGTTTTGCTCTACCTTTTACCTTATTTAAAATATTAGGATTTATATAATATAATAAGTTTGATTTTAAGTCATTTATAAATAAACAATTGTTTAGATTATTTTGATAAACATGTTTTTATTTGCATCATCATAATCAAATTTTCATATTTTGTTTCTTTCTACCATTTGCAACAAGTACTATAGTTGTATCACAACAGTTGTTTTAAATTATAAAAGGGTAAAAATCCATGATATAAAAGATGATATTAATGAAAACCATCTAACATGTAAATCTTTATGAAATGATAAGTATGGCATAACTATATGCTTTTTGTACTTTGGTGGATTAGTTAGAAATGATGATTGATAACTCTCACATATTACACTCATATTAGGTTGTCTCCAGTTCAAAACATGTGAAGGCACAATAATATGTGCAATTAACATTCAAAATAAATGATTATAAATGTATTTTTAGGATAAAGTATGGGTAAGTAGGATTGGAATTTAAAATTCCAAAATAATGTAATGATGGGATTAGTGACAATCATGGTGATAATAGAAGAATTATTTGATGTGGGATGGGGGGTAAGGTTAATATATGATGTATAAAGTGTATTAAATGTTATATGGAAATGGGAATTAGTCATAAATTATATTAGTGACAAATAATTATAAAATTAATAGAGACGATAAATTTTAGATGTATACATTTTATGTTTCTTTGAAATGGTATTAGAACTAAAAGAAGTAATGGTATTTCAAAGAAGAAAGACATTTTTGGATGAATGTTTGTAATTTATAATGGATGATGACCCCTTGAGGGGACATGCGAGGAGGTACAAGACATATGACAGCTCAAAAGAGGAAACAAGGGGTGGAATGTGTGAATAAAGAGCAGGGTTTGGGATGTTGCAAAGACAATGGATAGGAGAAGTGATGGCAAAGAATAATATTGACATTAATAATGAGCTATAATTTTGTGATACCCCAAGAAAAGACATATATAAGGGAGTGAATATGATAGTTTCACAGCTTTAGACATGACCCAAATAAGAACAAGTTGTATCAAAATGATGATAAAAGGTCACAATATCTAGTCATATCCTAGGAAAGGACACATGCCAGGGAGAAATGTGGTCAATATTGAATTATTGATAAAAAAATCCATAATATTTAGACATATCCCAAGAAAGGACACATGCCAAGGAGAGCTACGATCAAAATTAGACATTGATTTGATTGAATTATTGAAGATTGGATGGGTGTAGATCAAAACATTTGGTAATTGGAGATATAATGGGTGGATACATGAGAAATGATATGATTGAGTGGCTAAGGGACAAAAGGAAATAATGAATTAGTGCATCTAAGTTATCCTCAGATAATTTGAAGTGATTGAACATTATCTACATAGTCTCAAAATATGCCAAGATGATGTAATTTTACTTAAGAGGGGAGGATGAGGTGATGGATGAGAGAATATATGAGGAATAGAGGAAATTGATGTAATAGATGTAGTGGATGAAAATGATAGTGATGGGTGTATATCAAAGATTCTAATCAATGAGCTACAATATTGATGATATTGAATATGCCCCAAGCACATACACCTACAAAGGAATGAGATATAATAAATTTATGACATTATACATGCCCCAATCAAGGGATGAAATCATAAAATTTTAAATACAAGGATATCTATGAGCTTTAGACGTATCCCAAGAAAGGATACATGTTAGGGAGAGCTTAAAGCATCGATTGGATTGATTGATTGACTGGATAATGATTTATATTGTAGCTTAAGGAATCAATTGATGCATAAATTGATAATGATAAATCACTATGATGAAAGATTTGATAAGATGAACTACATTGGATAGAGGAGTGGATAGTTGACTAGATTGATGTGATTATGAATGATTATGAAAAATGAGATAGCAAAGATAATGGATAATCTTAGAAAATGGTATGATTATGATTGAGCTAACCTCAGACATCTTATGTGATTGACCATTGCCTAAATAGTATTAGAAGACCTTAGGTCAATGTGATTCTTCCTAAGAGGGAATAATTATGGGAGAGAACAAGATATACTAGAAGATGATAATAATGGATTATTAGAGATGTTAGTTGTTAAATAAATGAATCAATGTTAGAATTAATGATTTGATAGAAGTTAATTTATGATGTTGATAGTGAGACAAATGATAGATGTGTTAGATAAATGATTGGATATTAGATTTTAGATGTTTTTGACATGATCAGATTAGATGATTGGATAGGTAATTGATGAGAGGATATCGATGTTTATTATATTCAAACATATATCCTTATTCATTAGTAAAACAAGTATTTTATAATCATAGTCCAAACAATATTTTTTAATGTAGCAATAAGTAGTATGAACCATGATATGTTTACGACCATGATCCAAAGTGCATGTTGGATAGACACAAAAGACACAAAGATAAAAAAAACAAAGTGTAAAATTAGCATGTAGTGTAATGCACCATTTTTATAAGGAACCTAGATGAATTTTTTTGCTATATGCTATTTCATAGATGATAAAGACAAAATATTATGAAGATACTCACATAATGTGTAACAAAATATATTAAACTAAACATATGAATATGCATAGAAAAACATATTAATATATACATGATAAAAATTTAAACATCATAAAAGATCATATAAGTAAATTACACTAGTATCTATATGCAAATTATATGACACATTGTTATTAAGTGATCAATGTCTTATTTGTTGTCTTGACAAAAGCCTATGGGATGAGGGGTAAGGTGATGAATTGATGTGAAAAGGATATGGGATGAAAGTTTAAATTGGATGGAAGATTGGAATATGTATTATATAAGTGACTAATAATCTTGTTTTGATCAAAGTTTTAAAAGTAAATGTGATGGGTAACAAGATTTTGATAGGGTATACTTGAGAAACTTTGACTTAAGTATAACAACTAGTCTAACTAAGATGGGGTGGGTTGATGTAACCCTAAGTTTTAATTTTTTGACTTGGAAAAGGAAATTTAAAGATCATAATTTAATGGGTGCTAGGTTTTTAAACTAGCAAAGATGTGATTTAACTAAGCTTGACTAGGTCATGGTTCATCCTAGTCAAGGTTGGTTTTGAAAAGACTAGCTTGAATAATAGTTTAGATGGGATTTGCTCAAGTTTGGATGGGTTGATAATGACAAAGTTGATAATGTGATCTAATAGTGAGTTTGACATATGTAAAAAGGGTAACTATGATTTGATCATTAAGCCAACTCATAGGATTGTGATGAGTGATAAGAAATGAGTTGGAAAAGTATGATGAGGTTTAAATGGGATATTAATGACATAATGACAATCATGATGTGGATTTGGATTAAGATCTAGATGTTATTGAACTTGGTTAAATATATGTATTTTATTAGGACATAAAACAAGATGACTAAGATGTTTTTGGATTTTTTAATTTTTTTAAATTTTTGGGCTATTTATAATTTGTAGGATTTTTTAGGAATATGTATGTATGAAAGGGGGGTCACTATCAAAGGGAAAACCAAGTATAGAAACTAGGTTGGGAAATAATGGTGGTTGGAATGTCATAAGGATTTGGATTATGCTCAAATAGGATGAGGGATGCTAAAGAATGGACTAGGGATCTCTACAAACTGCATCATAAGGGAACTAGATGTCTAATCACCTAAGTACCACTCAGAGGATATGCTAAGATATTCCTAAAATAAGTATCAATACATATTCCACTCCCTTATAAAGATCAATTTGAGAATAAATAGTGGATATAATAGATTTGAAAATAGGATGGAAGATGATGCTTAACATGGGAAAAGATGATGGCATGGCTAGATAAGGTTGATTGAAAGTTAAAGAATGTGTCATAGATGAGGTTGAAGGGAGATGTTAAGTTATGAATTTTAGGATGAAATAAAATTTTCCCCTAAGTTTCTAGGTACCTACGAATAATAGATTATTTTATCATGATGCCAAAAATTGGTTTCATCATGGTGCTTGCCCAAGATGTCATAAAATTGGTTTTCACCATTGGATGAATGATTTTTTGATTGATTTGATTTTTATATGGCATATTTATTTATTAAATTCATATGAGATGTGGTGATTGTTAGGTTGTGGAGCTAAAAACTTCACCAAGATGCAAACAGGAGGAGTTACAAAGGTTGCGGAGAGTTGCAAAATGAGTTGCAGGGCAACCGACGTCGATTTGATCAACCGACGCCATCAGATAGCAGTGCAGAAGCAACCGAAGTTGGTTACAAGTCAGCCGACATCAGTCAGGAGGAGCCGACGTTGGCAACCTATGTGTGAACATGCAGTTTGCATGCAGATTTTAGAGAGTCTATTTTTGGACTGTTAGTTTGCATGTTAAAGGGTAATTATAGTCTTAGAGTTGTGTGTCTAATTATTGTAATTAAGATAGTCTAATTATTGTAAGCATGAGATATATATAATAGAATCATGGGCTGTATTATAAATTAGTGCTAGAGAGTAAGAGAGCAAAATAAGCTCTTTCAGAGAGAAGAGAGCAATGTTGTGTTCCTCCTAGTGCCACAGTACCAAGTGTGGGTGCTAGTTTGGAGAATCAAAAGGGTTCTTCGTATATGTATGATCTTGGTCATCAAGTATGCAGGACCACATTTGGAGATCTACAATGGTGAGTAAGGTCTAGTGATTTGTAGGTGACAACAGAGAGCAAGAGATCTACTTGGAGTACAGTTGTGTACTTGGTGTAATGGCAATGTTGTTTTTGACTGGTGGAGGTGAACACAAATTTTATATTTGAGTTGTGTGTTGGGACCGAGAGAGAGAGAGAGGGAAGAAGTCCTTGAGGTGTGGCAAGCCTTTGAGGTGGAAGAAGAAGTGGCATCTTCTTTATTGTATTTCCTTTTGAGTGATTATTAATACAATTGTGTATTGTCTCTCATATCCTATGTTGTTTCATATTTCTAGATACTTATTCATTCTGGTTAAATTCTGTGTTTAGTTGCTAATACAAGAGGTAATCATATGTGCTCTAATTGAGGAGCAAGATCCTGATAGTTGGTATCAAAACTTTTGGTTGGGTTACTAACAGGTGGTTTCAGATCTGGTTAGTGTTTGTTGATTACAGGTCACTCACAGGGGTTTCAGATTGAGTGGGAGTATAGCAATGGCAGAAGAAAGTAAGCTATGAATGGAGAAACTAAATAGCATGAATGGTCTGATTGATGGAAAGAAAGAGCAGGGAAAGGAAGATTGTTGGTCGGTAGAAGATCAGCGTGTAGAAGCAGATGTTGCAGGTGATGTTGCACAGGTTGCTCTGGATAAAGTAGAATCTTTGTTTACAGATTCTTTTGCCTCTTTCCATGCAACCCAAAATAGAGCATCTTTTCATGGGTATGTCTTTGGAGACTTTGGAGAGATTTATTTAGGGGTTGGTGAGCCTTGTCAGATTATTGATGAAGGGGAAGTGAAGCTGAAATTGCAGACGAATAACACACGAGTGTTGAAGGAGGTCATGCAGGGACCAGTCTTGGAGATGAGTCTAATTTTTTCAGGAAAGTTGGGTGATGAGAGATGCACAGTAACTCTCACAGTGGATGCACTTGAATTAGATGGTGGTAAGAAAGTAGGTATCCTTTATCTATCTACTTATATTATTGATTCACCTTCTATTGCAAGGATGTGGCTTTGTAGGCTTGGTCACATATGTAGGAGGGGAATGCATGTTCTTAAGTGGAAGACAGATACCTTTGATAAACTTAAGAACTGGAAGGCCTTGGTGTTCATAGAGGAGATGACGAATAGAGATCAGTTGAGGGGGCTGAATTACTCTAAGTAGGGTTGTGTTGATTTGAACAGGGTTTTGATCCAAAAGGAGCTCGCAGGTAAAAAGTTATCACTCACAGGTGAACACAGGTATCAGCATCAGTTAGATAGTAACTGATGTCGACAATAAGAAGACTAATGTTGGTCAAATAAGAACTGACATCGGTAGAAGGGATACTAGCATCGACCAGGGAAACAACGTTGGTAGTCAAGGTTAGTGCAGGGAACTGACATTGATCAATTGCAAACTGGGAGATGGCTGAGATCGGTCACTAGAATGGATGTTGGGCAGACAGCAAGCTGTCAAGGAGTCTCAAACACCCATATGGAGGTTAGAAAGGGTATGTGAACCTCATATTCATTGTTCACCTTCTTTATTTTATTTGTTGCTTACTGATGGTCGAGAACCAGGAAGATGTGAAGAGGCAATGTAGGTAGAATCCAGAAATAGTGGGAGCTTGGCATGGATGAGGAGTGAGTCCTTAGAGAAGAACCAAATAGGTATTTGTTGGTGGAGTTGTCAGCTGAAAGAAAGCACTAGATGAGGGATGGATTCCCAAGTTAGAGAAGAGAGTGGATGGACACGTGAGACAGAAGGCCAAGGTATATGGTCTTGAGGAAGCTGCAGGACAGTGGTACAAGGTTTGACAAGTGGATGACAAAGTAGGGCTTCAGTTAATGTCAGTTTAACCATTGTGTTTGTCTTTACCAGGTGGATAATGAGTCGCGACACTATCTTGTTATTGTATGTGGATGGTATGCTTGGAGCAGGTTTGTACATACAGGGATTTGCTGAGCTAAGGGTAAGGTTAGTACAGAGGTATGTCATGGAGAATTTGGGATCAGCAAAATTCTTTGGCATAAGAGACATGGAGATTTTGTCTCCAGTGGGAGCTGATGTGAAGACGGTGTTGGTGGGGTTCAAGATGCAGGATGCAGAATCGGTAAGCACACCAAGGGCTGGACAGTTTAAGCTTAGCTTATAATAGTGTTTGAAATCACATGAGGTCTAGTGTAGACCTAAGTTTTCCCAAGCAGTGGGAGTTGTCAGAGAGTTTGGAGCCAATTCGAGGAAGGTGGATTCTCAAGTATCTGAGAGGGACCAGCAGCAGGGATTCATGTTATGCAGGGTTAAGGACTTCACTACATGGGTTTGTAGGTTGGGATGTGGCAGGTTACTTGGATGACAGGTGTAACATCACAGGTTGTGTGGTGGTTGGTCTTCAAGATTGATCTTGAAGAGGGATACAAGCCAGGGAATAAATTAGATGGTGTACAGGTACAGGTATAGGTGTAGTTGTTTATCTCCAAGTGGGAGATTGTTAGGTTATGGAGCTAAAAGCTTCACCAAGATGAAAACATGTGGAGTTACAGAGGTTTTAAAGGTTGTGGAGAGTTGTAGAATGAGTTACAGGGCAACCGACATCGGTTTGATCAACCAATGTCGGTCAAATAGCAATGTAGAAGCAACCGACGTCGGTTATAAGTCAGTCGACATCGACAACCTGTGTGTGAACATACAGTTTGCATGTGGATTTCAGAGAGTCTATTTTGGACTGTTAGTTTGCATGTTAAAGGCTAATTATAGGCTTGGAGTTGCATGTCTAATTATTGTAATTAAGATAGTCTAATTATTGTAAGCATGAGATCTATATAATAGACTCATGAGCTGTATTGTAAATTAGTGCTAGAGAGTAAGAGAGCAAAAAAAGCTCTTTCAGAGAGAAGAGAGCAATGGTGTGTTCCTCCTAGTGCCATAATACCAAGTGTGGGTGCTGGTTTGGAGAATCAAAAGGGTTCTTCGTATATGTATGATCTTGGTCAGCAAGTGTGTAGGACCACGTTTGGAGATCTACAATGGTGAGTAAGGTCTGGTGATTTGCAGGTGGCAGTAGAGAGCAAGAGATCTACTTGGAGTACGGTTGTGTACTTGGTGTATTGGTAGTGTTGTTTCTGACTGGTGGAGGTGAACAACAATTCTGTATTTGAGTTGTGTGTTGGGACCGAGAGAGAGAGAGAGAGGGAAGAAGTCCTTGAGGTGTGGCAAGCCTTTGAGGTGGAAGAAGAAGTGGCATCTTCTTTATTGTATTTTCTTCTGAGTGATTATTAATACAATTGTGTATTGTCTCTCATATCCTGTGTTGTTTCATATTTCTAGTTACTTATTCATTCTAGTTAAATTCTATGTTTAGTTGCTAATACAAGAGGTAACCATATGTGCTCTAATTGAGGAGCAAGATCCTGACAGTGATGCTGACAATGTTGATATTCAACCAACACTAGTTTTGAATAGATGTGTCATTAGGATCATGTTGTCAAAGTGGGTTTCATGGATGTCATGGTGACCTTCAATAATCTTGATTTTGATTCCTCTAAACATCTAAACCAGGTATCTTTGTATCACCTATGAGATACAATTTTGGTTAGAAGAGTGATGTATGATATGGATTGGATTAAGACTTGTATGTAATGGTGGTATATAGGTTGTATACCCATGATGGTCAAAGGAGGATTAGGACTAGTAGTCACACACACTGTCGAAGATGCTAGACATGTTGTTCACCTTGTAATCTTATGACAAGAGATATAAGGGATCCAAGATTTTTTTGACGTAATTATTCTTTGATTTGAATACTAGAAAGCATGTCAATAACATTTATATTTATTTTGATGATGACTTGTTGATTTTCTATTTTTCTATTTTGACTACCCCCGAGTGACTTAACTAAGATTTCACCATAGGAATTTGAATTTTGAATTTTTTGATTATGACTTTGAATTTTAAATTCCTAAAAAACCTTGAATATGTTTTCACTAAGGGAAAAAAAATTGATTTGGACAAGTATCTAAGATATTTTGACTTTGACTTACTGTTGGATCAAAGTTGACTTGAGCATTATTCCTGATATTTTAATATAATTTTTTATCCTTATAGACGCAACATGTGATATGTCATGTTGAGAACAATTCAATGATGTATGATCTTTTTCATTCCCATTAATGAGTGTGATGAAATTATTATTTGTGGGGAGAATAGGATTAGTGATGGATGATGGTAAAGGGGATGGATTGGTGAGTGGAGAGTGAGCAACATGATCCTAATAAGGGTTTCTAGGAGACATAGTGTCAATGTCAGAGAGAACCTCCTCAATATTCACAAAAGGATTGCTAAAAATTTCATAGTATATGCATTCAAATATCCACTCTAATGATTGATAGCTAAAAAATCGTCTGGAAGCTCCATAGTCTCCACATCATCATTCAAACATATATCCAGGGACATGCCTTACTTCTGGCTAAAAATAGAGATGTTCTCAAAGAGGTGGGCATTAGAATGATCTTCAACATATTTAATGGATGATTATTTTTACATGGATTCTAGTATGGATTTAGATGTCATTGAAATAATTGATCTTGATGTATATGATGTTCATGTTGGCTTACATGTTGATTTTAATGTTGATGTGGATGATGTTGGGGATATGATGTTGTTGGGATATGATGTGCTAATTTTGGCCATAAGGAGGGAGTATTGGATAATGTTTCCCAAAAAATATCCTCTTCAATTTTCATTTGGTGAGGAGGTTTTGGGATAATATGACATTTGGAAATGATGGATCTAATGCAATGGACAAAAGGTGGATGGTTAGCAAATGATGGGATTTATATAACATATGGGCTTGGTAAAGATGGGATTTTTTGTCTTATCCTTGATTTGGAAATGGAAGGGATTTATCATGATTGGAAAATTAATCTTGGCATATCCCTTTTTTTTCACTCTCAAATAAGGATTTATCTAATTCAGTCTTGATTTTGGTGTCACCATAGTCAATTAGGTCTTAGACATAATTTTTGAAATTTCATCATCTATTAATACTATGCCCCTATGTTATATGGTATTGATATTATTGGAATTATCTATACTAGGAGGTATTAGGCTTATTTGGATCAAGAGGCTTTGTGTTGGGGTAAATGATCATATATGTGGTGACTAGTTGTTGAAAGATGGCTTTCAAGGATATAGGGAGAGGAGTGTATTATCTCTCTTCATAGCTTTTATTGAGCATGGAAGTGTTTGAATCAAAATCAAATAATTTATCAAGGTATATTAATTCCATTATATATTAGTTTCATGGTATTTAATGTATCTTAGGGGACATGATGGTATTAGATGAGGTTACTAGGATAGAGTCCCCTTTGCTAATATGACAAGGGGTTTGTGATAGACTGATATATGTAAGGTTTGTTTGTGATGGGTTAGAATAGGGACTAAGAGTATATTGATGTTGATGGGGAAGTACTAAGGACTCTTTTTTATGAGGTGTGTAAGTTTTATTGGGTCAAAGTCTGTAATAATTTTGGTACCCATTTTTAGGAGCCTTAAAAGGAGTGTCTCCTTATTGGAAAAGATGTATTTCTCAAATAAGTTGCATCTAAATCTATTTTGGAGGTCATGGATTAAAATGGGAGAAATGATGGATGATGTGATTGTGCGTGGATTGGATTAAATTTGGATCTTGGACTATTTGATGAAGGATTATTTTTAGTCTAATTTTAAGTTTGATTTTGTGCTATGAGATGTGATGAGATAAGCTTGATCCAATCAATTTAGGACATGATCTAACTAAATGTTTGATATTGGGACTTGATTTGATGTTTTGATGATGAGATAAGACAATATTTTGGGTTTAAATAAGATGGGGAGTTAGGTTTAACTATCCAAAGAGACATGACTTGGTCATGAATGACCTTTGATGGGGTTGACTTAATTTAGAAAATATCAAGACTTTGATGATTTGATCAAGTTAGACTAGATGATTTGGATGATGAGATTGGGCTAAGTTGATGATAAAATTTGATGGGGTATAAAATTCAAATATGAATAAGTTTAGATGCAATCAATCCTATTATGGTGACTATGGCATGTAAAAAGGGATTGTTGTCAATGTTGATCAAGGTAATATTTTTATATTTGATGGGATTATATATGATTAGTATGTATGGTTATGGACAAGATTTAGATAAAGATTATGTTGTTTAACAAGGTAATGATAGGTTTGGACTTTGAATTATTTGGGATGATGGATGGAATGTGTAGGTCTAAGGACATTATGTGGATTGATGTTTTAGATAGGTGAGTGATAGATTAAAATTACCTTTAGGATGATTGGTTTGATGTGAAAGATGACTTGGGTTATGATGGGGCACAATTTTAATCAAAGAGGTCTATTTGAAATAGTATGATTAGTTTAGATAAAAATACGGTATGAATACCTAAGTTTTGAATAGGTAAAAAATGATTGATTGTTAATTTGGTTGAAAATAGGTGTTAGATTTAAACTAGCAGATCGGCGTGCTAGTAAGAAGATAATGGGTGCCAAAACTACAATAATGATGAGTGATATTAAAATGATGACATGTGCCAAGTTCAAATCAACAAAGTGATAGGATAATGTTTGGTTAATGATGGGTACAAAGTTAAAACTAACATAATGATTGGATATAAGATGATGGGTGCTAGGTTTAAACTAGCAAAATGATAGGTCTAGATCAAATATATACTAAAGGAGGGTATCCCTAACCATGGAAATTTTTTATAAGGATTAAATCAAGGTGATATCTTATATGACTTTTTTCAAGGTATAAATGGTGGAGAAATGTGTTTTGGCTAATGGACAAGGGTGCCTAGGACATAGATGGGTTTAGACTATGTTAATAAGGATGACTATGTTTTGGGTAGGTTCAACTAAGAGAGGAATTACTTGATGCTCAGGAAGGTTTAGACAGGGATTTGGGGTGATGATTTTAAGGTGATATTTTATCTATGGTGAAATATGATAGGTCTGAAAAAGAGGGATTTTGAAAAGGATAATAGGTGATGGGATTGTAAAATGATAAGGTTTTGAATAAGGTGATATAGGATGAGGTAATGATTGGTGATATGATAAGATGATGATGGTATTATAAATATTGGACAAGTGTTAGGATGATGATTATCCTAAGGTTAATTTTGGACTAGGTAATTGGTTTATGTGTAGGTTTTTAAGGTTTGAAAATAATATTGGCCTCAATAACACACAAATAATAAAAAACAACCCACAAACCTATCATTAGTGATTAACACTAAAGTGCAAATCAACACCTATCCCATCGATCTACTTGCATATGGTGGTGACTAGGTTAGTCTCCAAACCTTCACCCTATGTTTGTATGTGGTGAGTGATCTCTAGGGATGTTAATTCCCTTGTCATGGATTTTGGTTGTGGTTGAAGGGTCTTATTGCATATTGGATTGTGACCTCTTCACTTCACATAATCCTATATGGGTGTTTATGATTAGCTTAGAAATAGTTGTTCTTGATATTTATACTTTGCTAGAATACAAAGTTTGGTCCTATGTGTCGTGATAAAATCCACATCATAATCCCCCTAAAAATATGAAAAGTGTGTGAGGATGAATTCTACATCATGTTTCCCCTATAAAATAAAAATGTGGATGTTTGTTGATGGTTTTTTATTCCTAAGAATCACTCTATAGGTGCAAAAGGAGAGCATACACCATCATAACCTTGGGTGACAAATAGGGAACTAAAAAGGTATGTTATATTATTCACAATTCATACACACAAATAATTAAATTGATTAATTAACCTAATTAAGATGTGATTAAGAAAATGTATAACAAAATGGTTTCAAAAATGTCAAGTCTTCAACAAAAAACGTGCAAAATAGAGGGTTCATAGTTTTTAGTTAGCCTCTTCGGGGATAAACCTATAAAAAAGGCATTAGAAAACAAAATTGATTTTATGAAAGTAAATGGATTTTGCAAAAAAAGGTTGGATATTGAAAATTTTCAAAAACTGTTAAATCTACAAAAAACATAATTAGACAACAAATCCGTATATCAAAGATTTGATTTCACATTTCCATAGTTTAATGTCACAACTACATAGTTGTGAACTTACAACAGAGACCAAGTTAGATTAAATATAAAATCATAGACCTAAGAGTTAATTCCACAACTATACTAAACAAAATTGTAGAATCAAAACATCATATTGAGAGATATCTGAAAAAATATATACCTACATGATGTCATGGCTAAGATTGGTGATGTCACATTTCTTGTTTGTAATATCCCAATTATGTTGTTACGAGTTCTCACCTGCAAACATGGACATAATAAGACAACTTCAATGAAATTGTGTCTTATATTAACAATGTCTAGATTCCTTTTACAATTTCATGGCTAAGATTGGTGATGTCACATTTCTCATTCATAATATCTCGATTATGTGGTTACGAGTTCTAACCTACAAACACGGACATAATAAGACAAATTTGATGAAATTTTGAGTTTGTACCTATCAAAATAGACTCAATTTGCATAAGATAGTCTAACAATTTATTCAAGTAAGGTTTCTTCTATATAGTGATGTCTTATCAAGATTATAAGAAGACCTTAACTAATGATTTGTTTAACAAAATATAACCAAATGACATAAATATTTAGTAAATCTAGAAGGTAGGATGATTCCTTTTTTATTATACTTAATATATATTCTACTATTAGACTAAAATGATGAAAATTAATACTTAAACACTATTTTCCTAGTACATAAAATTCGATGAATAGTTTAAGGTTTTAACTATGAAAATAATAAAATATAGGTTGACACAATGCCTAGTTATTATGCACAAAGCCATAAATCTGCAATTCAATGTCATGGTTTTATAGTTGTGGGTTATAACCTACACAAACAACTCACTAATAGAAATGAAGTTGTGGTTAAGGTGAATATTTTCACACTTTTACATTTCATTATCATGGTTATGCAATTGTGGGTTCATTAATAATAAACAAATTAAAGTTCAGAATGTAAGGTAGATAGGTTGTTGGCGTGCCTTTCATGAACAATGTCATGGTTCCATAATGCAATGTTGTGTTCATGAAGCCTCACATTTTTACCTGTAATTGAATAGAGAGCCAAAAACATAAGATTGTGATTATGATTATCAATATCATGAATTAGAAAAATAAAGTCGTGAATCATAAAACACAATTTTGTGAAAGGTAAACATATAGGTAGCTAGACCATTATGGTTAAACTTAGTTATTAGATACAATATCATGATGGTAAAAAACAAACTTATATTTCTAGAGAAAAATATTTTGGTTGCACAAAGTGATGCCATGATTTCACCCTGGAAGTGAAATTTACATGATTTTTTGAGTTTTGACCTTAAATTATTTAACAAATCAATCTCACAAGCTTGTTCGATTAAACTAAAAGATCAAAAATGTCAAAATTAGGATCCCAATTTGATCGTTATTTATGTATTATTTAAATTTTAAAATCAATAAGAAAATACAAAATGACAACTCCAACATGCCAAATTACTGAAAATCAATCCAAATTCTAAGTAAATACTGATGATTGGGCAAAGTAGGCAAAGAGAATGCAAATAATAATTGAAATAAAATAGTTATACCTTAATATTAAATAAATTTACCTCTAAATACAAATGATGTGCCCAAAATCGATAAAATGATTGCACTTGATAGATTGAATGTTGGATTGTTTTATGACTTAGGGCTTGGACAATATATTGGCTATAGATGATATGAATTTATTTGACAAGATGGAATCGTAAGATTTTATCCATGAGGATCTTAAGTTGGACATGAATTCCCCAAAGATTTAAAGATGGCCATTTTCATAGAGTGAGGTTGCTTATATAGAAGAGGGATTTCCAAGGAATATAAAATTCTTTGGAGAATTCTAGAGAGGAATTCTCTGGAGAGTGTGATTCGCCTCATGGCTCTTCTAGAGATGGATTTTTTTTTGAAGTAATGTCACTCTAATAAATCTATATAACTATGAGAATTTTTATATTTAATCTTTATACAAAATTTGTTTTTATAATAATTATTAAAGGCATCTCACATGAGAAGGTAACTCTACAGTAGATAGCCTTACTAATTTTGAAGTGGGTGTTAAAAGGCTGGTCATGTGGGATAACCCCAATTCAATCTCAACCTTAATCCTAAACACGCTTAATAATGATTATAATCAATCATCACAATGAGTTGGCCAGGCATGACCCAAGGGTAATATCTATAAAGAGCTTATGAAATTGGTTGAATAATGATTTTCACCCCAAATTCACAATTAACTAAGGCTAAGTTAACGGGCAATAGTTTTTGTAGTAAGTTGACCATGGGGGTGCCAGAGACTGTCTTGAACTGCACTCATGTTTGGAAGTCCAAAATAATAATAAAGTGTGGAAAAAAACTCATAAAGGAGGTATGGCTTCATTCATGCAATGCATTAGTGGTCATGACTAAAACCTCTCAAAGGATTTCATTCTCACATGGAATAAGTGAATGATCATAATGAGGGGATTGAGAATATTATAGGAAAGCATTGGTGAGGTGATAGGCATACCCTATAATAGGACACATTTTTTTAAAGATACCAACTAGAAACTTGAATTAATGCAAAAATTCTTCAAAACCAATGAGGCTATAAAGATAAACAAGAAAGGTTTCCCCAAGCTTAACCTTCCCAAGCAATGGCCATACATTTTTCTACAACTAATGAAATGTCTTACATTGGAAGGTAAGTTCATTATGATTTTCTCTCATCACTTCCTTCTCCTTAACCATTTCAAAGGTAATAAAATAAGTTTGCATTTCTATTTGCTCAAAGCCCTAGAAAGTATAACCATGGCTTACCAAGTGAGTAACAAAAATGGCATAATTCACCATGGTCTAATATATTTGTTGGTTCAAAAATGTGAGCCTCTTCCAAGTAAATTCATCTCCCTTGTTAAAAACCTTCATGTTGATGTCGTTGTGCCCCATGAAAATGAGGATGCTTCCCCCACCCCCTGCTCCTTCACCCCCTCAACCATCCTAGACCATACACCCTTTAAACACCTACTAACCCCTTCTCCACCCTCTACCCAAAAATTCAAACCCAGCTCCACCCCTACCAAGGAAGCAACTAGTCAAGGGCACCCTAACCCTCTCCCTAGAGGACTCTATTGGCCAGTGCAACAAAAAACTTGTGCATTTTTTTATACAAGCTTGAGAATGTTAGGATGGCCATTTTATATCTTATGGTTGACTATAATCATTTTAAATTGGCAACTATGAGACTCAAGAATGACTTGGATATGGTTTTGAAGATGAAAGACACCCCACTGGAAAATATGATTGAACCAGTGGTCATCTCTAAGAATACTACAGTTAAATAGAACACTTATCATCATAAGGGACCCCAAGCTCAATTTAAGAAAATACCATCCTCACCTCTATTAAAGGCCCCTCAAAATGTACCAAGGGCACAATTAAAAAGGTACTGCTACAGGAAACTAGTCAAAATATGGAGCATGAGGCTACACAAGATAATACTAGCTCAGAGGAGCTATCTAGTTCTAGTTAAGACTTTGGTTATGGTATTTTTGTTTTTTGGTTATAATTTTTTTTTCCCTCAGCAGAAAGCCTTCTCTAAACTATTGCCAATCTTCAACTTATCTTTCGTTATGTATTGCTTTTGTTTAGACTAGTAGTTACAAGATCTTTGTAAAACTTGATTTATTCACTTTATCTAATAAAAAAATTATCAAAGACATTTTATAAAAATAAAAACATAATAAAAAATTTACAAATTAAATATTGAAATAATACTACTATTAATTTATATTTATTAAATATTTCCAATAAATCATAGTTAGTGAAATAGTTTTCTACATTGTTTCACTAGTAGAAGTACATGTGCATGCTAGTTTTTCCACGTCTAGTAATATGTTGAGATGGTCTTTCCTCCTCTTGTAAAGTTCAAATGATTTATGTACCATGTTTCATGACAATATTAAATTCTTAAATAATATAAAATATTCATCGACCAAAGAAAAATGTAATTAATATAATCATACTTGAAAGGCATTATCGGGTAAATTTGGAAAATGTGCTCTTTTATGTGAGTCTTCATCATCATGTAAAACCTTAAGATCCCTTTGGTCAACCTACCATTGCCATAACAATAGTCCTTCAAAATTTCAAAGCACAAAAGTGCAGAGTATTAAGGCTCAAGGTCAACTAAAAAAAATATTATATGATTATATGTTCTTGTCACCACCATTCAATAAAAAAATATAAATAGTAAAAATAAAGATTAAAAATTTAGGTAATTGGTGTAATTAGTTCCATGGAAGGAGGAAGTGGTGGCAGATTATTATTATTATTATTATTATTATTATTATTATTATTATTATTATTATTATTATTATTATTATTATTATTATTATTATTATTATTATTATTATTATAATAATAGTGGTGGATATAGCATTAGATTATCATGTTTTACATTTTCTTTTTCTTTCATTATTTGACAAGGAGAAGTTGATATTACCAAAGACAAGTAAAACATTGTTCTCAAACCAACTTATCTTATAAATCCAAATCCACTAGATCCATAACCAACTTTAAGGGATGGCCATCTACATACTTCAAATCAATAAACTTCAACAAAAAATAAGTGTTTATATACATAAGGGATGGCTACCTACATATTTTAAAGCAATAAACTTCAATAAAGAATAAGTGTCTGTATATTTATAATCTTATAATATGAAGTATGCATTTCAATCTATTGATATCTTGCAACATTCCAATAATAATAATTATAATCATAAAAATTTATTAATAAGAAATAAAAAATTAATGTAATTAATATATCCTTTTTAGGTTTCTCAACCCAAAAGGCCTATGCTTTTATTAGTAAAACTTACATGTTTTCACTCAATCTACTTCAAATTTTTATTTTATCACTAATTGTTTATTTTTGTTATTAGAAAATATACCTCATATTTCAACTCCTCATCTTTTTCTTCATGGTAGATATTATGAAGAGTGGAGGAGGATATTTTATCAAATAGGAAAAGAATGAGTAGCTTTTCTAGATAATATTGTCTCCTATGGTTCTCTACTTACATTCCTCTGGAAAAGGAAGACGATGCTCAACATGCATACTATATTGTTCTAACTACTTAATTTGTCTATAAGGATGACTACCTCTTGCTCCATCTTCATCAAATATTTGAGGCAATGGTTGTGAATGTTGATGATACCGATAAGGACCTTGGAATAATTATCCATGCACCAGCATTCTATCTTGGTCATCATCTTGACGTAATTGTTGTTGGCCATGGAAAAAATCTGGCCTAAGACCTTCATCCTCTTCATGCTTGCATTAAATTAGAACAAGTTTCATAGAAATCAATTTTCATATGGATAAAAAACTATAAATACAGTGAACAATGATTATGAATATGAAGCAATGTTGCCTTCTAGGTTGACTCCTTTTAGGTTTGTAATGTTTAACTACTCCAGGAAAATGGATACTCTCCTGATCCTCCTCCTGGTTTTGTATGCCATGATTATACCCTACAAATAAATATAATTAATGAATTAATTTGGCTTAATGGATACTAATATATTTTTATCAGATATAACATTATCATTTATCATTATAGGGATCATCTGTTCACTTAATCATTTACAAACTAATAATATATATATGTATATGTATATATATATATATATATATATATATATATATATATAATATATATCATGACCCATGTTTAATTAGTAGAGGTTATGAAAGATGGGTCATCAAGACTGACTAAATAGTAGATTCCCAAAAATGAAATTACACAATAATGTATAGTGAATATACCTTTGTTTTTATTTCTTTGATATTTCTTATTGCTCTAGAATCTATATTGGTTTTCATGTTCATTTCTTGTACTAATTTTCTTTTTTTTATATTATAGTTTTCATCTTCATTTTTATACTTTTATTTTTTTGTGGTAATGGTTTTCATGTTCATCTCTTTTATTTATTGACTTTTTTTCATATTGGTTTTCATCCCCATCTTTTCTACTTCTGGACCTTTTCTCATTTTGGTTTGCATTCTCATTCTTTTTACTTTTTGACCTTCTCTCATTTTGGTTTTTATCTTTATATATTCTACTTTTGAACCTTCTCTTATCTTGGTTTGTATCACCATTTCTCCTATTTCTCAACCTTTTATCATTTTGACTTTCATTCTCGCGTCTTCTATTTATGAACTTTCTCTCATTTTCATTTTCATCCTTGTCAGTACTACTTATCACCCTTCTTTTCCTTTCATTTTGGTTTGCATTCACATCACGTCCTCTCCCCATGCTATTCTTTATAGAATATTTACTGTTGTATTGTTTTTTTTCTTTGTAGAAAGACAATGTGGATTTCTATTTAGGAAATGATGAATGAATGCATCCCTTACCATTTGGTCATCACTCTTCTCTTTGTCTTTTACACTTAATTTAAATAGTCTTTAGTAATTCTCAAAATTATCTCACTAAATCATTCTTAATTCATACACTAGACATATATACCATTCATACTATATAAAAACATAATAGTGCTACTCAACATTGGTCAAGCCTACATATATGATTAGGTATACGATGGAGAACACATATACAGTGATTATTCATTTCTTAGCAATATTATTAATTTCACTAACATTAAATGTAATAAAATTCTTACCATCAAATCGTAACTCTAAGAAATAATAACATTCTTACCATCAAATCCTAACTAAGAAAAAATTGTTCTCTTAAAATAAATTAACCAAGCAATTTGTTGGCTAGCATTGAAGAAAATCCACTTTTATCTAGAGGGACCAAGCCCATCATATCACATCAATAAGCCATGAAACGATTTTGAAGAACTGTTTAGATATTTAAAACATTAGTTTGTATGTTAATGCCTCTCTCTTTCCAAAGAAACACTGGAATATAATAACACTTAAGATTTATCAATTTTAGGCCTCCAATTGAAAAATGTTTTCCTATTATTTGCACAATTTGAACCATGTATTCCATACTTGATGATATGGACATTCTTGTAAAAAATTCAAATATAGCATTATAAATTTGAATTACTATTATTTTATGAACCTAATGGTGAAGGTTTGTGTAGTCCATATAAAAAATATATTGTAAATAAAAGGGAGGTTGCCGATGAATGGATTACATTGTAGATGCATAAAATAATGTCTTATAGACATTTATCAGTCATAAATTATATGTTTCTAAGATGATGATGTAATTAATTATTAACTTGTGGTTTAAAGTTTTGTTAACAAATGTTGATAATGAGATTTGAACTCACACGCTTTCAGACAAAAAACTTAATCTAGCATCTTATAATAACTCACCCATCTCATTAAAAAAAGTTTGATATATTATAATTTATAATGACATAAACAGTTTGATTTTTTTTAAATTAAAGTGGGAACAGTTTATGTTTTTGTTCTCATTTATTTATGTAAAAAAAAATTACTTATATTATATATCCCACTCACACAATACAAATTAATGCCTTGCATTTACTAATTTATTTATAAGAAAGCCCTATTAGATGCAATTTACCACATGTCATTTCAATTTGGTATAAATTTACAAAAGATTTTGTTTATATGGTTGTAAATTAAGTAGGTTTGATACTGGAAAAATTTGATGATTATGTGTATTTGAGTCAAAGTTTTATTAGGTTAGATGATCTTTAAAGAAATCTTGGTGTTGATTTTAATGAGCATTATTTAGATGTAATGAATATCAAGTGAATTATTTATGTTCATAAAAAATTTAGTTTTTATAAATTATTAATAAAAATGAGTTAATATAAATAGATTTGAAATTATGTAATTAAATTTACAAAATTATTGTTGATTAAGTTGTAGTATACTCTATCCGAAATTAGAAGTTTATTGTGTTACATGTTCAAGGTTGATATTTTTGAGTTATCTAAGACTTAAAATTTCTAGAATGACACCATCTTATAGAGTCAATCTTCTTTATATAAGAAAAATGGTTTACCTAATAAATTAATTAATTAAATAATTTGTTAGATTATTAATTTTTATTGTATTTTATTGGTGTGTTTTAAGTTCTCTAAATGTAGTCATTACTTTATTGATATTTTCCCCTGGAGCCTCTATCTCCATTAACAAAGCTTTTGGAGTATGTAATGATTTATAAGTCACTCTTATCTCATAATTCTTGCCAATATGTATTAACCTGATCAAAATCTTATCATATATTTATGTTAAGTAATTGAAGGTTTTCTTGACCAATTTAATTAGATTATTAATATTTATGGAATATTTCTCATGTGTTTTAAGTCATCTCAGAATGACCTCCATGATGGGGATTAACTTTACATACAAGCACAATAAGAATTTATCAATAGAGGGAGGAACTATGAATGCAATCCACCACTTTGGGCTTATCATCACCATTGTTTCATAATTCTTACTAATATAGGATCAACTCAATCACGTGTTTAAATTATTTTTAAATTTAGGCTCAATCTCTTAAAAATAGAATATAAATATTAATTAGTTTACATGATTCAAGTTAGACCTTTTTTTAAGTTTATGGATGATAAACCTGCATTAACCCAAAATGTCTCCATCCACCCCTTTCCTCTTCGACCATTTCTAGCCATTGGAATTTAACATGTGCACCAATATAGCTTAATTTGAATTTACAATCACATATAAATAAATTATTTGTATGCTTCATTTTATCATCAATTACACATCTAGTAGTGAGCATATTATTAATACATGAAATGTATATTATGTTACTCCAAGGGTCCCAATTATTTCATTTTTATAATACATGAGATGTGACTATTAAAGAGATATCTAATAGGCACTACCTACCCAAACCTTAATGTAATCTGCTAATTTGTTTTCCTTGACACTTTAGGTCATAAATATTTATTTTATTATAACAACACTAACCAAAACATGCAAATTGAGGACATGGAAGTGAAGAAAAAAGAAAATGAATAAACCTATAAAATCAAATTTTAGTTTACATAAACTTTATCAAGATCTATACTTCCACTCCTGAAACTTAATAGAATGAATTTTATACTCCTAGTAACATTCTTAGGTTATATCCAAGTTTTAGGAGCATTGTTGATAATATTGAGTACACATTTCTAAATTCAAATTTTAATGACATATCTTTAAAAACATTCTAACACAATATATGTTATTATGATCCTCCCATATTTTATGTTTATGTTGTTATATTATTTAATTACCAATTATTATTGTATTATACATGAATTTATGATCCTTAAATAAATGTGATTCATTTATTTGCATTACATTTTAGTGAAACCTAATTATCTTATATTTATTTAGGGTTGTATGTTATGTAGAATCCCAACTACTTCATTTATCATAAGGTTAATTCTATTGCATAATCATATATTTGAAACCATGACTTTATTTTATGCTTGATTTGATTGATCCCAAGCCCTACATTAATTTATTTTCTAAAAAATCATATAACCAGAATGTGTTTAGATTCATATGTGGTGTGTATACTTCCATATTTGATTCTAATTAATGTCACAAAAATTAGATAAATATGAGGAACTTCCATTTGTATTTTTTCATGAGAATGTCTTAATTTTATTTCACTTATTTATTCATAAATTATGTATTATTTATTATATCCCTTGGTATTTGTAAATAGGGTTTTTTGGAAAACTGTGTGATAGAGTTTTGTATCAATGTTTTATATCAAAACCTTTGATCCTAGGTATTTTTTCATAAAATTTCAAATTTATATTTTCAAACCTTGGGCATTTGCTATAAGATCTTATTTTTTATGCATATATGTTTGAATTGTCTTAAAAGTTCATCTACAATGGATAAAAATTGCCATATTCTTCCCATTTTCCCAATCAATCACTAGGAGTAGGTATTTACCAAGTTTGAAGCACTCAAGATTCAAACCAAAGTTGTCAATTTCTAAGTGTTATGAGTTATATCACATGTTGCATACATTTAATGAACATAATTTCACACATTAACCTAATTGTAGAAACTATTTTATGGATTATATAGCACCTCAGTCTTGTACACTTGGCAAACTCAAACCTTGGTTCTTCCTCTTAGTTGTATATTTTTCTTGCTTTTCGAAGTCTTGCATCTGCTCTGTCTTGTGCCCCTTAGCCTATATATTAGCCCAACTAGTCTTATGTTGATGACCCAGACCAGACCTTCTACCTTACCTAGAATGCTTAAAACTAGTTTATCTTCCATCTCTATAAGTTCTGAGTCTGTACCTACTTTTTTGCTCTCTGAACACTAGCATTCAGAATAAACACATGCATTGACCTTAGTCTCTTACCTTGACATAAGTGTCCAGTGCATTGAAGTCATCTAATTTATAAATAAAATGTATCATAATGGTCAGCCTAAGTACTTTAATTTCAATTATTTCTCTAAAGAGATTGATATAATATAAGATCAGCCCTCATTCTTCACCTATAACTTTTTTACCTTTAGAATAAACACATGCATTGATCCATGTGCATGTAATTCACATAATGCATCTAAATTCACATATAACTCAATTTGTAACACCTCTACTAAAATTTTAAATAATTATAAGAGAAGTTCTAACATAAGATCTTATATGAATAAATATACTTCTAACATTGAAACTTAGCAATATATGATGAGATAATATAATGTGAATCATACAATGCAAATGATAGAGAGCTCTCAAAAATTTGTAGTCTACCCCAAAAGAGTTAACGATCACACTATTCCTTCACATCTGCTATAATTTTTTAAGCTCAAAATGAATGCAATTATTGTGACATCATAGATCAACTCCATAATACCCAAGTGAAAATATCTATCTTCAAATTACTTAAAATATCAATCATTTATAAGGACATTCTCTATAAGGATTTAGAGGATATTATTTTGCCTACTAGTACTCAAACTTCTCACTTTACATTTTTTAGTATTATTTAAATGATACTATAAATAAAATTACTTTAAAGATAGTGAAATTCCCCCACATAATGATGTCTATCAAAAATTATCTTTATATATTCATTTTTAAGGGAATTGTATGAATCAAAAGAGCTTGGGCACACAAATCTATGGTACACTTTATGACATTTTATGTAATTGAATTTATAATGTTAAATTTTACACTTTTTTAATTTTATGGGGTGAAAACATTTTTTATTAAAGTTTTGAATCGGTATTGAGGCACAACAAGGAGCCCAGTCCCTGAAAATTAAAAAACTAAGTAGACAAGGAAATCAAATGGAAAATAAACTATTTGTGACAAATAATCAAATGGAGCACTCCTTTTGTATGTCACTAAAAAAAATTCATCATTCAAGTAACAACAGAGCAAAATTAAAAGCATATTAAAATCTACAGATCTTCCACCAAACCTCAATAATCTTTAGTAGAATAGATAGGATTATTTGTAGGCAAAAGCTAGTCTCTTCTCCTATCGAGAGAGGAAGTCCTTCATCTTCCATTATGAATCATTACATACCAAATGGTCAAATTTTAAATTAAAATCATGCCAATGGGTTGGCTTATACATTTCTCGTGTCGATGGTGTGATAGAGTACCCAAAACATCTCTTAAAAAAAAAGTATAAGCCTATTATCCATCTAGAAAACACTTATCAAGTGTACTCCAACACTTTCATATTTAAGAGGACTTCCATATTCTTCCCTTTTTCCCAATCAATCACTAGGAGTAGGTATTTACCAAGTTTGAAGCACTCAAGAGTCAAACCAAAGTTGTCAATTTCTAAGTATTATGAGTTATATCACATGTTGCATACATTTAAGGAACATAATTTCACACATTAACCTAATTGTAGACACTATTTTATGGATTATATATCACCTCAGTCTTGTACACTTGGCAAACTCAAACCTTGGTTCTTCCTCTTAGTTGTATATTTTTCCTGCTTTTCAAAGTCTTGCATCTGCTCTATCTTGTGCCCCTTTGCCTATATATTAGTCCAACTGGTCTTATGTTGATGACCCAGACCTTCTACATTACCTAAAATGCTTAAATCTTGTTTATCTTCCATCTCTATAAGTTATGAGTCTGTACCTACTTTTTTGCTCTCTGAACACTAGCATTCAGAATAAACACATGCATTGACCTTAGTGTCTTACCTTGATGTAAGTGTCCAGTGCCTTGAAGTCATCTAATTTATAAATAAAATGTATCATAATGGTCAGCCTAAGTACTTTAATTTCAATTATTTCTCTAAAGAGATTGATATAAATATAAGATCAACCCTCATTCTTCACCTATAATTTTTTTACCTGCTCAACAAACAACTTACAAAAGGCATTCAATCAAGCAATTAAGTGAGAAAATCTTCCCTATTTTCTCATATTTCCATATTAATCATAGGGACCACATACACAAGTCTAAAGTACTAAAGGATTAGCCTAAGATTTTGATTTTATAAGTTACAAGATTAGTCATTATTGTACTTGCTTTGCACATATTATTATGATTCACAAATAAGACAACGCGTAAGGGAGAAAGACATTAGTCTAATACCCTCTTCAAAGTATTGGCTATGTAGGAAACACTCATTGATAGAAGGGTCTTTGGAGTGAGCTCGACATCGTGTGCCCACAAACTAATTTTTCTCTAAGTTCACTATGAAGATGACGAACTAGAGATTTACAAATTCACGAGGAGCGATAGTTTATGATCTAGATCTGAATGCACCAAATCAAAGGTGAAGATAAACTTAGAAGCATCTAGGTGGTTGCATCCTTTTATAGTAAGTATTTTATACATGTGTTTTAACAATTTTGGGAATAATTAAGGTTTTATTCTTAATTTATTTAAAGGGTCTAAATTGATAAATCAATAAATAATATGTGGTAAATAAGCTATTGATTTGTGAAATTTATTAGTAATTAGATTTTTTTTGAAAATAGTAATAAGATGGATAAAATAAGACTTAACTTAAATTGTGCTGATCTGATTGAGATAAGATCTAATATTCACTATGTAGGCCTAAGACACTATCATAAATAGGACTATGACTTTCATTTTTTATTGGACATGAGCATCAAAAGTGGACAGGAGTGGCACCAATGTTGTAGTCCTTATACAACCTTATTGTCGTAAGAATCTAAGCTTTTTGGGTTGTATTTAGCAGGTTTGAGTGACCCTATTCTAAAGTTTCAGTAGTTGAAAGTCTATAAATCTCCTTGTAGAGCATACTTTATTTTTAAATCCTATCTTCCATTGTACTTTGACCAATTTCACACAAGAGGGGGCGTTAGTGTGTGTAAGATTCACTAGATGTGGATCCACACCCCTTGTGTGGGCATGTTGCATACATACCGATACTCCAAAGAGGGATCAAGCCATATGTAGTTCTTCATTTGAAAGTGTTTGATGTAATTCTAATATGAGAATGCAAGGAAATATTAAATTGGGTATGCTTAAGATGAATAGGGACTAGTGTAAGGATTCAAATAAGATGAAAATAGTATTGGATGGTTGTGTACAAAGAATTGAAAAAATGTGTTTGAGTAGTCTTGCTTGTATTCTTGCTTGCTTTGTGATATTTATCAACCCTTTCCAAATGATCTTTGAATGGGATTTTATTGGGATATATTGGTCATGGGTTGAATGTGCTCATGTTAGGTTAACTAGAAGGATGGGGAACCAAAATAAATTGACCATTAGGGCCAGAAATGAGCATGGACAATAGTGCTAAAAATGGATAGGAGTGGCATCAGTGCTATAGTCCTAATGTGGTGCTATTGTCCTAGGTAGATGGGAGCTAGAGGGATGGATTGGCCATGAAAAGAGGGTCTTGGGTCAACTAGGATCAAGTCTAGAAAGCTACGGATGACTAGGAATTAGTGAAAATAAGCCTGTGAGGGTCATGAGATTAAATAAGAGGGACCTATGGGTTGATTGTCACTAGCCATTTTCAAGTTACCAAATTTTGTATTTTATATGACTACATTTTCCCTCCCTTTATTCAAGTTATGCAGTAACGTGAAATACTAGGATAAAATAAAAATAGAAAGCGTACATGAAATTATTTGCAAGGGTGAAGCCCATGAAGTTGTGTGATGTTGGGTATGCATAAAGAGAGTACGTTATGAAGTGTAAATCTATAAGAGAAAACAAAGAGTATATCAGTTCTTACTAGATACACTATATCTAAAAGAAGAACGTACAAAGTTAGGTAAGAGAGAGAGGAAGAAAAAGAAATGAATACACCTCATCAGGTATACAAACTAATACAAAACCTATTATACTGCTGAGTGATGGTGGATGATACTTAGTAATGTTGGGTATGTGTTGAAAAAAGAGTAATATCACAAATAGAGTTGAGTGTTCAATTCTTTAAAAAGTGGCTCAAGAATGCAAAGGCTAGCCCTTTGGTTCCATCATCACCTACTAAGTGAATCTAGGTGATCCTACATGTGTTGATTGATGTTTGGACTATGTGTCCAATCTCTCTAATTAGGTGACTCAAGAATATAAAGGATAACTAGACCTTTGGCTCTGTCATTGCCCCATGAAATAAAACTATGAACTGATATTGGTATGAAATGTATGTTATATAAGATGGCTCCTGAAGCCCATGAATGTATTGTGATTTGATAATGTTAGCATGGATACCCAAATGTATCCTAGAAAATAGGCCACTTTTGACCACTCTAAAAGATGGAGATTAGGTTTATATGAAAGCCACTCTGAAACTAAGAATCGGGGTTATGTAGAAGCCACTCAAGAACTCAAAAATGTGGAGGGTAGGATTGTATGAAATCTACTCTAAAATGATGCCAACCAGCTACAAATAGAATAAGGAATGAAAATACTAATAATATCTAGACAATGTTGAACTAGGAAAGAAAAGAAACAAATGTGCCATGCACATTGCCCCAATCATTGATGTTTATAACATAGATTTTGATCTAGAAGTTATACCAACTATCATATCTAAAACTGGAAGTGAGAGCCATCATGTCATGCATGTTGCTCCCTATATCTAGATTCTCTAAGAAAAATGTGGATTAAAACTATTGATTTTGAATTGGTTTGGTTGTGCAAATCTATAGTTGAACTTAATTTTTTGCCTACTTCTAGAAATTCTAGTTTTTTTGCTATTTGGATAGGAGTGATAGAAATGGATAGTAGCACCATCGACACTATAGTCCCATCTTAGCACTATTATCTTGCACCAAATCTGACAATTTTTTTAGATTTTTTATTGTCTACCTAGTCTGTTTTGACTAGTTTGATGTCTGGTTGTTGTTCTGAGTGTTCTGAAATTGAATTTTTTGGTTGATAAGAGCTCTAATATCTATGATTAAACCCTTGTTTGTTTCCCCCTCTTTTGAGAGTAATAATAGAGACCCTACAATGACTTCCCTCAAAATAAAGGGCCCTACAAGTGTCTCATGCTACAAAATATATGATATAGCAATAATAATTGACAAGATATCTCAAGATATAGCATGATTTGTATTGAGAGATTGTTAGATCAATAGGGGTATGCTTAGATAGGTATAACAATGTAAAAGCATGTGCAATGTACTGAAATGGAACTAAAAAAATTATTTGTTAATTATTAGTTGTCATGGAGGGATGTAGTATGATGTCCATCATGTCATCTAAGAAGCAAGGTAATGCATGATTTGGATCATGGCATTGAAAACAATCGAAATCAATCAAGAAACAAGCACAAAAAAAAGAATAAAGAAACATACAAGAGTGAGCAAGGGGCCAATCAAACAAGGAACATGGGCACATGTCATTCAAACTAGAAAGCAAGCATACAAGGCATGTTCAAATGCCACATACACATACAGTTGAAACAAGAAAGTTGGTGTGAAATCCATAATCACATAGAAGAGTATAGGCAAGGAACAATGGAAAATTTCTAAAGGCACACACATGAATAGAAGCAAAAGACATTAGAAAATATGTCCTAAGGCACATACCAAAAATAACCAATAACTAGGAATGCAATCACATCAAGCTATGCTAAGAAAAAATATAAAGCATATAAAGATTGGAAAATACAAACACATCTAACTAATCAAAGCAAGAGTATGAAAGTATGCAATAAATGTTAGTACAAGACTAGGTATATGCAAAGAAATACACAAGTGCTAAATACTAGTGAGTGTCAATAGATTAATCTGTGTAAGCTAGAAAATAATATACATCAACATGATAACTAGAGTCTGTGGTCTAGAAATGACATAACCTAGATGGTGTAGTCATGTTAAAGATACCCCCAAGGGGAAGATATATTAATGTGGGTCTCGCATGCAAGATTAAGATGCCCCCTCAATGGGTAGATTAAAGCAATCAAGGGTCTGAAAGTCACTGCACACACTCAAAGAAGATCACATGAAGCATGGTAATGTAAATAAATCGATAAACAATAGCATAGAATAGCAAATGTAAGTCTAGCATAGGAGTATAAATTTAATGTATGGAGGATGCATATAATCAAGATGTTTTGTGTTTTTGACATATTTGCATGTTTTTATATTTCGAATATATTTGAATCTTTTTGGTATTTTTAAGAATATTCGAGCTATGTAAAATCAATCATAGGGAAATTATGTACAATCAAGAATAGGATACTATGTACAATTAGGTTAAAAAAAGGTGATACTAACCAATGAGTCTCATGGGAGACTCATTATCATGGTGTCCTATGTTAAGGAGAGGAATCGTGCATGATCATGAAGCATGATGGAAATATTAAGACTATGGCTTTGAAAGTTGTATATGTTATAAATGCTCTAAAATATCTAAAATGAAAACTGATTGTGGGGTCCCCTTATAACTCTGAGAAGTTGATGCAACTGTAGGGCTCTTAGGGACCCATCTGGTAGTCAGAGAAGCTCTCTGAACATGTGTTCTACATGTAGATGCATGAGATCTCAATGAGACTACCTTGGTTGTGAACACTGTAGCTAGAAGTTATCTAGAATCCAAAAGTTGTGGAGGTGTATGAACCCTCTATGCTGGCAATGGATGCCTCAACTATGTTTGAATCTATACTAGAGAAAGAACTAGAATTGGTGGAGAAACTATAACTAGTGGCAAAGCTAAAACTAGTGACTGTGGAATAGTAGATGGCTCTGAAGTGGGGAGTGGTAACTCATATGGAACTCCACCAATTATAATAACCTGATTAGCATTATATAATTTCATGCATCTATGAACTGTCAAAGGTACTGCATGAAGTTTATGAACCTATGGTTGATCAAGTAACATATCAAAAACTCTTACACTGAGAAGAATAGTGAATGTTGTGGCCACGTGTGTTGGACCAACCTATAAAGGAAATATAATATTATTCAATGAACTATGTATGTACCCATTAAATCTACTAATAACTATGTCCATCAAGGTAATATCCTACATTGAATATCCCAAATGCTACAGTAATGTCATAGTGCATATGTTTACACTGGATCCATTATCGATAAGAATATTATGAATAATATGATTATGAATGTAAGCTCTGATAAAGAGTACATGATAATCTAAATCATCTTCGATGATCTCCTACTCTAAGAAGGGGATGAAAGGTCTAGCTAGAACTATGGAATTGTATACACCAATCATGTTGCTCAAAGGATGTGATTCAATTGGAGGTACCATGTATGTATCTAGTGGTGGATGTGCATGATAGGCATGATGAACCCCTGATGTGTCCCTTGTCTCTTATTTTGAATCATATGGAAAAGGATTTGAGAATATTTTCAAAGATTTATCTTGTGTTTTCTTTACCTGAGGAGGCTCAACTAAAGTGTTAAGATCAATATGATTTCCATCTATTAAATCATGTATCTTGTGTCTCAAACTGATGCATCTATTTATTGTATGGCCTAGTGTCCTGTGAAACTCATAAAATGCATGTTGATCATATCCTCATGGAAAAGGCTTTGTTGGGTCAACTTCCTAAATAAAAGGGAGAGATATGATGTTACATTCCAATAACTATTGTAAAACTGTAGATGGAAATTGGTAGATTGGTAAATGTACATCGAAGAGGTGCTAATAAAACCACATGTTGAGGGGGATCTGAAGCCGCATTAACTATTACTTGATTTTGAGTATTGTTATCATTGACCTTGACCTTATATGGGATGTTATTGTTAATTTTGTTGGTTGTTTCTGAGATAATTATGTACTTGAGTTTTCCCATTGAAATTAACTTAACTTATCTTTCCTTTAGTGTGTGACACAATTTAGTGAAGGAAGAGAACCTTTTGAACATAATTGATTCATGTAAAGCTAGTAAAAGACTCTATTTAAATAGATCTTGTAACTCTTAATCAGCCATGGGGCTAGTCATCTTAGCCAAAACAGTCTTATATCAAAGAACATAATCTATGAGATGTTCATTTAACTTTTGTTTTTGTTATACAACTTGGGCATAGAAAACCTTGTCACAAATGTTAATGTTGAAATGAGCTAGGAACATATTATCTAAAGGATTCAATGCATTCATCGACTGATTCGATAAACTATAGAACCATTGTAAAGCATAATACATTAGGATCCATGGAAAGAGCTTGGTAAGTAACCAATCATTTGGTACATAGTCCAAGCAAGCTATGTGAAAATCTCTCAAATTTGTCTCTGGATCACCCTTGCTATCATAAAGAGTAAGCTTGTATTGAACAAAACCTTGTGGCAAGGGTGTGGAAGCAATGTGGCATGTCAATGGTGTATGTAGTAGAACAAAAGAGTTCAAAGCCTATTTAGGTCTAGAGTTACCTTGCTCAAAATGTAGCACCTTGGATTGAAGAGATCTTATCTCTTGCACAAGGGTTTCCACATCAAGAGACAAAGATTTACTAGCTATAGCTGGTGGCATAGAAGAAGGTGGGGCTACTATAGGGGGTTTTTGTGAAATAGTTGCCCCCATAGTGTCATTTACAACTGGCTACTCTATGGTTTGAGAAGATTAACCATTGTTTACTCTTTGTTGTTCTTCTTGGAGTATTTTTAGCATGTCATCTTACATTTTAGGGTGTTTGGTTAGGAGTTTTTGAAGTTCCCTTTTATCTATTTCATCAAGGCTAGTGTATTAGGCCATTGTTAAGGTAGGAAAACAATTTGAAATATGTTTAAATTTTTTTGCAAAATTTGTAATAGGCAAAGTGCTAGAAAAAGCAAGTATTGAATATAAAAAATGTAGTCCTAAAAATAGAGAATTGGAAATTATGTAAAAAGGATACGAATCTCACAAACATGTAAGGTAATACCTCAAAAATGAATAGGAGTTAGTACATGCAACTAGGGTTTTGATAATGATATTTTTCAAAATACTAAGGAATTTTAAAAATGAAGTTGGATTTCTGATTTAAATATGCAACTAAAATTTCAAAAAAATATTTGGAAAATGCTTGATTGAATAGGACCTAGTATGTGTAACTAAGGTTTTGAGAAAAATATATTTTTTGAAATAAATATTGAATTTTGAAGGGATTTTCTAATTTTTATATGCTAGGAAAAATTTAGAAAATTACTGGAAAAATAATGGGACCTAGTATGCGTAACTAGGGTTTGAAAAAAAATTACTACTAAATTTTAAAATTTGAAATGAATTTCTAATTTTTATAGTCAAGTAAAAATTCATAAATTTATAGAAAAAATCAATAGGAATTTTACCCTAGGGTTTCTAGGGTTTTTGTACACAAATAAAGTAAGTTGGGTTCACCAAATGTTTTAACAATTTTGGGAATAATTGGGGTTTTATTCCTAATTTAGTTAAAGGGTTTGGATTTAATAAATCAATAAATAATATGTGGTAAATAAGCTATTAATTTGTGAAATTTATTGGTATTAGAGCTTTTCTAAAAATATTAATAAGAGGGAGAAAATAAGACTTAGCTTAAACTATGTTTATCTGACTAAAATAAGATTTGATATTCACTGTGCAGGCTTAGGACAATGTTGTAATTAAGATTTTGAATTTCATTTTTTGATTGGATAGGAGTGTTGAAAATGGACAGGAGTGGCATGGGCATTGTAGTCTTTGTCTATCACTATTGTCCTGATGATTTGAGCTTTCTAGGTTTTGTTTGGTAAGTCTGTGTGACCCTATCTTTGAAGTTTTAGTAACCAGAAGTTTGTAGAGCTTCTTGTAGATCATATTTTCTTTTTATAACCTATGTTCCATTGTAATTTGACCAATTTTGAATAAGAGGGGGTGTTAGTGTGTTTAATATTTATTTTATGTGGATCCACACCCCTTATGTGGGCATGTTGTCTACATAACAATACTCTAAAGAGGGATTAAGCCATATGTAGTTCTCCCTTTGAATATTTTTGGTGCAATTGTGATATGAGAATGCAAGGAAATACTAAATTGGGTGTGTTTGAGATGACTAGGGACTAGTGTAAGGATTTAAATAAGTTGAAAATAGTATTGGATGGTTGTATACAGAGAATAGGGAAATGTGCTTAAGTAGTCTTTCTTGTATTCTTGTTTACTTTGTGATATTTTCCAACCCTTTTCAAGTGATCTTTAAATGGGATTTTGTAAGGATATATTAGTCATGGTTTGAATGTGCTCGCATTAGGTCAAAAAGAAGAAGGATGGGGAATGAGAAGAAATTGACCATTGGGGCCAAAAATAAGCTTGGATAACATCACCGAAAGCGGATAAGAGTGGCATCAGTGCTATAGTCCTAGTGTGGTGTCATTGTCCTAGGTAGATAGGACCTAGGGGGATGGATTGGTCATGAAAAGAGAGTCCTAGTTTATTTGAGATCAAGCTTAGAATCCTACAGATGACTGGGAATTAGTGAAAATAAGCCTGTGAGGGTCATGAGAATAAACAAGAGGGACCTATGGGTTGGGTGTCATTAGCCATGCTCAAGTTACTATTTTTTTCATTTTATATGACTACAACATGACTCTCACATTGGGTTTTGACAGTAGCATCAACACAACCATCCTAGGCTAATGTTAGTATCCACAACTCTAGAAGCACTCAATCTAGAATCTAACATTTTTTCTAAAATCCTCTTCTAGTCTATTTTCTATATGTTCTAGATCCAAAACTGCATTAATATCAAAATAAGCTAAGTACATTAGTTATTTATCATTTCCATATCTAATATAGTTATACTTACTATTTTTAGCTTATCTCAATTTAAGAAATTTAACATACATTTGTATCTAATTTTAGCACCCAATTATCCTACTATAGATCTGGTTACCACCCTTGTACATTTTCATTTATATATTATTAACCTATCTACCCAAGTAAGATTCTTAATCCAATTTAGGGTTAAATATTTGGTGAACCCAATCTTTAAACTCCAAACCCTAAGTCAAGTAGGGTTTTTTTATTTTTTTATTGTTGATCCCTAATTTCTACATAATATGTGTAATATGGATGTATCTATCATCCATTTTGGGTTCTATTATGTCATAGTTGTTATGGTTTGATACATCAATTTCCTTGTTAAATATATTAAGCAAATATATGCCAATAAAGAGAGGATTTTTAAGCAAAAAAACACTTGTCTCTCTTCAAAATTCCTATTTAAGTGCTATAGAGTTAGTATTTATATGCCACTATGCATTCTCTCAACCATTTGTTCTACCTAAGTCTTATTCAAATGACAGCTACCATCCCACACCCATTATTGATCCATAGCTTATATTGGATTCCATAGTTCATGATATTACTACTCAAAGAGGTAAGGTTTCTCAACCCATCCTGCTAGCTTTTAATATACAACAAGTGCCTCCTAAACCTAAAATTGTAATAAATTCCAAGGGATATGACACTATTGACCAATTTAGAAATACACATGCTAAAATTTCAATCCTTTAGTCCCTAAATCAATATAATGTTTATAAAGATATCCTATACGAGGCATTATGTGAGACACAAGTTCCAAATGATATTGAGCCTAATTATTTTGTATATATCATGAAATATTGCAAGAATAATGCTAATCTCATTACTTTTGATCCAATAGATTTACCATCTAAAGATATTAATGACCAAAACTTTACTTTGTTCATACAAGTGACCATGAAAAATAAAGGCATCAAAAGGGTGTTTGTTGATAATGGATCAGGCCTAAA
This sequence comes from Torreya grandis, assembly GCA_037957365.1. Classification (NCBI taxonomy): domain Eukaryota; kingdom Viridiplantae; phylum Streptophyta; class Pinopsida; order Cupressales; family Taxaceae; genus Torreya; species Torreya grandis. The sequence goes on along the minus strand of JARHVA010004146.1, from coordinate 1,647,499 downwards.
TATTTGTAGCATAAAATTTCTAACCACCATGGGTATTAGCACCAATATTCTTCAAAAAATGGTTATGCATATAAAAGGGTTTGATAATTCACATAGCCCTCCAGTTGATCAAATCACATTGGATGTGACATTAGGACAAAAAATAGTTTCAACTACTTTTTAGGTAATGTCTCAATCATTACATTATAATTTATTTTTGGGTATACCTTGGATACATTCAATGGATTTTATCCCATCTACACTCTAATGATGTGTAAAATTCATACATGATGGGACCTTACTATCCATGATTGTTGATGATAAGCCTTTCAAATTATGCAAAATGATACATTTCAAAATCGAAGGCATTCCTACAGTGGTACCACCTAAACAATGTATTTCTATTGAGCACATACACATGTATGAAATAGGTGATTTAAGTACAATGACTCCTTTGTCTCTAAATGTCAATACGGCACTAAATACTAAGATACACATCAATGCATATCAAGAGATAGAACCATTACTAAAGGAGCTAATAGAACCACAAGAGCACCTATCATTTGATCTTATTTTATTGGTCAATACTAAGAAAAAAGATGGTCATGTTTTAGATTACTATGACAGTGATGATGATACCACTTATGATATGATAGATGAAAAAATATGAAAATTAAAATTTGATCCACTTGATCACCTATCACACAACCTATTCAAACTTATGAGTCTTAGCACATATAAACTAAATTCACTTGAAAAAAATATAGAATTGAATCCAGATATGGGCAAAACAAAAATAGAAAATGAACATGTAAATGCTTGTTACTCCATACATCCCTCTTGGTTAAAAACATTGAGTCAGTTGTACAAGGGTCAAATACAAGTACATTATGTGAATAATGTAGATTATTCTCAAAAGGATTCACACCAAATGATACATATCACAACACAACAAGATACTAAAAATACCATACTAAATTTATTACTTGAATGTAGAATGATTCCTTTACCTTATATTAGACGCAGATCATGAAGTAGACTTAAACCTAGAAAAGATAAGGTACCATATTATGAATATCATCAAATCATTGACCAAAACACCAATCAATGTCAGGCATTGAAGGAACTAATTTAGAAATATAAGAATGAAGGTGCATACACGTGTCTATCATGAGAAAAAGGTAAAATCCTTCATATATTTCAAAAAAGCATTCTCTCAAAATGATCAAAATATGAATATTTAATTATTACTATAAATATTGATGGGGTATATTGCCACAATCTATAGTTTGATATTAACAAGTGGGATACAATTTGTGGCACTACATTTATCACATAGTTGGGACATAACACAAATGAATAGTATACTCTCCATTAATTCCAAAATATTGATGATATAATTGGTTACCTATAGCCTATGGCTCATGTGTGGAATATTTCACCATATGAATATTAGATTGAGAACCAAATTTAAAATTAATATTTGGATGAAATTAGTTAATCGAATGGAATGCTAAGTTATATACTAAAAACATGTATGTTACTTTTATTGATATGGATACATACATTTGCATACAGCATGGTGGGCATAAATATTTACCTACACCATTGGCTTTAGGAAAACCATTAAACAAAAAAATTGAAGTGGTGGTAGTGCAATGATATAAACAAAGCTTGAAAAATTTTATATGTGGTCCTACACCTTTTGATGATGAGGACTTTCATGACTAGTGTTATCATAGGTTCTTGAGATTCCTCAAAACATGATAATTATGGGAATAGCTTGAAACTTCACAAAAAGGACAGCGAAGAACAATAATCACATTGAGAATACAACTATGAAGGCTTTTGTAGAGACTCAAACATATATAATATATAGATTATAACTAGTTATACTTAAATCATATCTATGTTTTTCAATAAAACTATAATACAAAACATATTGACAACATAGCTATTCATAAAAATCATATTCTTAGAAATATAATTATTAATCTGTTTATGAGCCTACACACAAATACATCTTATCCATTTCTTACATACACTTCACACATTATAATAAATTTTAATTAAAAATATATTCTGGAATAAGTCTTACATAACTAGTGAAATAATCTCTCTATAAGCATAACAACAAGAAAATACTAAGATCAAGAACACACTTGACAAAAATTACAATATCAATAACAACCTCTTCTAATCTAACAGAGGTTAAATTATAATATCTTTAAATTTGTTTGTAACCTTTAAGTGGTTTTTCTCATAACCCATTGTTAGTTCATCATCCAAGTTATTGTAACAACATGTATCTAGTGCAAAGCTAGGAATAGCCTAACAAGAAACAAACTTACAACCAACTGTAAGCCATCTGATGTGTCACCTATACTCCATGTGTTTTGATACTCACATAATCTTATGCTAACATTATCTTGGACTTAAAATGTTGGCTCACCTTGAGACAACATCATAAATGTGAAGAATCTGGTATGCAAAGAGAATGAGCCTAAAACTAGAGATAGTTAAGTAAGATTTGCAAGAATCACACAAAGTGTCGTTTACTAGTTTTTACTCCATGTGCACCATTTAATTGACCTTGTAAGTTTTCAAACAAATGGTGTGCTAGGTGGCTTCCCTTTATGGGTTTTCAACCATCCTAGTCCTATGAAACTTGTGAATACATCCTTCAACAAAAATGTACACATGGATCCAAAATTTCAAAATTGATATTCAACATTATCTAACTAACTAATGATGGTGAAGCTTGAAGAGTGACAAAAGGAGAAGGTGGAGAAAAATAAGAAAGCACACTATTTTGTTGCTAAAGAATGACCATAAGTTGATTGGGAGGAATGAATATGAGAATATAAAGTAAAGGTATGATTGAAGAATCAAATGTAGTAATATCCACCTTGAGTGCCTTCTAGTCAAACAAAAACTCTTGAATAATTCATAGAAGAGCATACAGGGGAGATTGAGTAAAAAGGATTCAGAATAGGTCATCATCTTCAGTGCTAGCCAACTTGGCCTTGGTAGTGGATACCTTTGCATTGATATCTTGGAGTAGATCATTGAATTTTTTCGTGTGTCACCGCACTTGTATTCTAGTAAAGGTGTTGCAAAACATTGAGTTTTGCTAATTTTGAAGCCATGGCATAATAGTATCACAGACACTGCTAGAAGTTTGTTAAGCGACATTCATATGATAAAAAATAGTCATGCTATCATCAATAATAGGTTAGGATTTGATAGCTTACATGAAATCTAATTGTGTATTACCCCATATGCCATCCAATTTTTGTTTCCAATCTAGTAGATAATGGATAACTTGTCATGCTTGAATGACAACCAGAGAGACATCTTATCGATAAACTCTAAGGATCTCAAATAAATTCTCAATCTTAGCCTTAGTAGCTTGTCCCTATACCTAGAGTTTGTCATATTTCTCAAGAGATAGTTAGTCACCAACTAAGTACATGATTAGAAGTTATAGTTGTTTATGATCAGAGAGCTTCCAATCACCAATAGCCTCTTTAACCAATTGAGGGCAACTATCTTCAATTATTTCATTGGCCTTTTATAGTTATTGGTATAGGCTAGAATTTTTGAGGCTAAAGTTTTGCACTTGTTATTCCAAGGCCATATCTTGATGGGAAATGACTCCTAAAATTTTGTTTCCCATTTGATTTTTTTTATCAAGGGTAGTTGTGATACATTTAGAGAAGCCTTTGTAGTCAGTGGTGTAAGTGCTAAATTAAAGCAGTCATGGTGGTTGAAGCCTATTATAAGGGAGAAATCGGTAAGGAAAAGGTGGTGTTCTAAGATGAGGAGGCAAACAAATACCACATCTATATGCTTGACCTAAGTGATGTTGAACAAAGAACCTACGATAGGGATGTAGTTTTTATAGTTGATGCAGCTTGTTAGGCACCTGTTATCACTTACTCGATCAACTCTTATTATGTAACCACCTATGCTATCATCACTTATACAACCTCTTCCCCTATCCTTTTCTACACTTATTATGTATTCTTTTAAGTTACATCAATGATAACCTTGTGCTTGAACTTGTATTCATTAGCCCATCATTTTCATTCTGCATCAGTAGCCTATTTCTTCAAAATTTTCTCTACTTGTTGCCTCTACTCATGGTCTTATTGATTTTTCTTATCTACATCATCTTTCCACTTTTTTTCCTCTTCTTGTTGTCATTTCCTTTCCTCTTTTGCTTGGCATCATATTCCTTCCTTTATTTTTCTTCTTCCTCTTTATTTTACTTATCTACTTATTTTTTATTATGTTTTTCTTCTTTATGCTTCTTGGTTGCATCAGTAGCAACTTACCTTTGATTTTCCTCATTTAAAGCCTATTTTTGGGATGCCTCATTGGTAACTTGTTATATTTTGGAAACTTCATCCCCTGTAGCCTTTGTGCAGAGTTCCTCTTCCTATGTCCACTAGACTTATGGTGCTTCAACCTCTTTGAACAGTTCCTTTGTATCATTGACTCATGGATGAGTCTCAACTTCCTAAATTAATGGTTGTGTTACAACTTGTTATTATTGGTGTTCCATAGCCTATAGTTGGTAAGCCTCTTCTTTATTTTTTCACTTATCCTCCTTCTTTCATCGACACTTTATATCCCTTGATACCTCTTCCTGCACATCCTATTGTTCCTCTAGTGTTAGTGAATCCAACATGACTTTTTCAATTTTTTTCATTAGATCATTAGACTATGACATAAAAAGTGTAGGCACAAATTCTTGAACCATTTTCTTTGACACCCTCATCTTGACATGTACTTACTGCTTTAATGTCATCTTCTAGCTTTGTGACACTGTCCCTAGTGATGGGGAGGTTGGTTGAACATCTACGAGTGGTGTTTTCACAAGGGCATCCAAGGTTTCCATGACTTCATCCTCTATCACCTACCTATGTCTTTATTTCATGTGTTTCATCTAGTGAAGTACTTCTAGAGGATTTTTAGGTAGCGAATCCAATGGTTGTGGATATGAAGAGCTCCCAAGTGCTCCCCTTAGTGTGAAGTCTTTCTTGATCTCCTTTAGGCAGGCTTCTACCATAATATCCATAATTATTGACAATGGGTAAATAGGTATTTCCACCCAAAGGTGTTTTGGAAGATTTTTACATATTTGCTCAATGCACACTACCTTCTACAAGAAATGTTATTTCTCCTACTCCTTATCATATAAATTACCAACCATGCCAACCTTCATCATTTGATATATGTCCTGTGTGTCTATTTTAAGCTCATTCTAATGACATTGGATTGTGATTTGGGGCACACTTGGGTCCCATATCCATGTATTACTCTATGTGTATTGTTTAGAAGGTAAAGGAGATATACACCCTTTAGGGACCTTTCTCTTACCATAATATAATTGTGTTATGGCTATCGATGTGGCTTTTATAGTGGATGAAGTGACTGTAGGGTCCTCTGGCCTAACTATATGTAAAGGCATAATTCCATGTGTAACTAATTACTTTTGGTTCACAACCTCATGTTGCACAGTTTCCATGTCAACAAAGAAGGGCAATGTTGCACCAAGTACTTTGGGTAGTTCATGGATGCACATGATAGTCCTGTGTGGGAGATTTGTGACAACTACATGCTGACCCAAATACTTCATCACACCTAGTGGGATGTGAGGGTGATAAGTCAGAAATTCAACAAGTTCTTCCCACCAGGCATAAAAGAGTTACCTGTACACAAAATATATGCTCTCTACTCTCTTTCAAATGAGATTTTAAAAAGTGATTATGGGATAGTGGTCAACATATGGATGTACAACAAATTCCAAATATTTCCATTATGTGAAGACCAAAAGAAATATCAAAAATTGATACTATAAGGTTTGCTTTGTAGTGCTCTTTACTCTCCCAATGTTCATGGTAATTTCAAATATGAGTAAGTATAGCTAATTGAATTCCTCACTAAGGTGAATCATTTGATGTGCAATGTCGATACTACTCTTCATTATTTCCTTTGTGGTTGTCTACCATAACTATCTATTAATGCATTATATAAGAATGTGAATAGGTACATCTTTAATGTCATTCAGTGTGACCCCTCTTGTGCCTCAGGTAGACATTGCTCTGATTTTTGGTAAAATAGATGGATTTTTATATTTATAAGGTGTCAATAACTTCCCTTGTGTTTCCAATCCAATTGCTCTTGCCATGACAACTTCATTAACATAAATAGTAACATCAAGGGCTAGATAGATCTTACTCTAATTGTATTGTCCCAAAAATAATTTCATGATATCATTGAAACTACCAAAAGTAGAAAGTTGGACTAATCTTTCAATATTTATTTTGTGCAATTTGTTGTGGTGTTCGATCACTAGGGCTTGTGCTTCTTGTGGTCCTCACTACTTGAACAAATGTTATTTCATGCATTTGAGGAAATCATATGCTTCTAGATTGACAAACTTGGTATATTGTAAATTAATCCCAATTCTGATGTCTTCCATATGAGCCATTGTAAGTCCCTTAATTTTTTTATGCACAACCATCATTGTCAGTGTTGTGTGTAGTTGTGTTTTGCATAGTATGGAGACTGAGAATACTTCTGATTATAGAAATCTCTTCAAATTCTAAGAAATGACTAGGATCAAAATTATCAAAGATTGGAATGTTGACTCATCAATTTTGATTGCCTCTTTATAGGTTTGAATACACTAATTCACCTCTATGTTATTTGAATGCACCAAGCTGCCATTAGATTACACACATTAAAACATTTAATTTCAAGATTGATATTTATTGATTTGGCCTCTACCATCCTAAGATGGCACCAGTATGACTCTTATATGATGTTTTATTAGACACATCATCATTCATTTCTTCCTTCGTACCTATCTATTCACTTAGTGATGTTGACATATGAGCTCTTTTTGGGATCCATCTTGATTCTCTCACTTGATTCATCATTAATGGCCATAAAATAACTATTAACCTTTTTTGGATTAATATATCACTTCACATGTCATTTTTTGGACTTAATAGTTGTCAACCATCACCCTTTTAATTATGCCACATAGCTCTACCAACCCCTTTATTACTACATCTACTTGTATGCAAAATTATTTCTTATTCTATTTAATGTGACTTCAACCAAAATTACACAGCACCCAAATCACACAAAAGAAAAGCTAATAAACCCAAATGAACACAACAACCAGAACAAAAAACCTAAACAAAAATGGTGTGTCATAGCACCTCCTCATATTTATAAATCAAAATTACTAATGGTAGGGCTTCAGCCTACAACCATTCATTCAACCTAGTAGAATATTGCCTTATAGATCCTTTAAAGTCATAGTCCCAAACTATGATAATTCATAGATTATATATGGGCCTTTCCATCAAATATTGAGTTTACCTAGGAATGCACAAAATTGACTATCATATAATAAGACCTGTTGTTTCACCTAAAATTCCTTAGTGCATATATTTTTGTCATGTCACACTTTTTGGCTATCTATGGATTTCCTATGTCTAGATTGCTCTATTGCATTGTTCCTCCATCATGTTCAACTCTATGAGTCTATTGATCAATGATTCATAATCATCCAAATGCATCATATTAGTGATGTGTAGGCTAAAAACCACAAATTCCAAAGGCATGACTGCCTCCATGCCATAATCTAGCTGGAATGGTGTAAATCCTATCACACATTTTTAATGTGTGAGATATACCCATAAAAATTTAGGAAATCAGTCCTCCCAGTCATCATGTTGTACATCATAGATTTTCATAAGAATTTTCCCAAGAACTTTATTCATAACTTCTACCTAGCTATTTACTTGTGGATGATAGGTTTTGATCTTATGGTGTGCAATAAGGAATTAATTAGTGAGGATTTTGATTATTTTGTTTAAGGATTGGGTACCCCTATCACTTACCAATTTGGTTGGACAACCAAACCTGGTAATGATGTTTTCATACATAAATTTCATAGTATCTTTTACACCATAATTAGTTATCGTAGTAGCTTCCACCCACTTTATGAAGTAATCTATCATAGTAATGATTTATTATGAATGGATAAATTTACTAGGTGAATTTATTAGGCCAACAAAATCAATCCTCTATTGTTCAAATGGTTACTACACAATTATAGGCTATAATGACATTTTATCCCTTTGATTTGGATTCCCCATGTGATGACATATATCGCACTATTGTACAATTTGGATCACATCCTATAATAAATGGGGCCACCATAACCCACTCTATATAATCTTCTTTTTAGTAGCATTAATTGTGAAATGACCCCTATCTACTCTTTGGTGTGCTTATTTGAGCAGTTATGTTCACTCATGTTCCAAGACTACTCTATGTAAAACCTCATCCTTGCCGAGATGATAAATAAATCCATTTATGATGGTATATGGTAAGGCTCAAGTTATTAAGTACTTATTTTCTCACTCTTGATAGTGTGATAGGAAAGTCCCTTGCTCTAGAAACTGTGTATTTTCTTCCAAATGTTTTGAGATTGTAATTTCTCAAAAAAAATGTGCATCTGGAGATTCATCTTGGATTTCCTCTGGTTCATCACCATTACATAATTTGCTTAGATGGTCAGGTCCTACATTCTCCCTTCTAGGTTTAACATTTATATGAAATTGAATTTTTTGAAAAATCATCAACCACTTAGAAATTCATCCTCTAGGCATAGGCTTGTTGACTAAATGTGACAGTGCTTGGTGATCTATAAATAACTCAAATGGTGTCACTAATAAGTAGTGTCTGAACTTATATAGAGTAAACACTATTGTTAAATCTTATCATTCTATTATAGTATAATTATTTTCTATAGCTGATAGATTTATACTTTCAAAGTGGATTTCATGGCCCATTCCTCCTTCTCTTGGATACACTAAAATGGCTCCCACTACTATCCCTAATGCATCTACATGAAAGTGGAATGGTTTACTCTAATTTGGAAAAACTAGTATTGGGGAAGTCACCAATCATTGCTTTAGATCTATGAATAAATCTTGATAGTATATTGTCCATATAAAATGTGTTCCTTTATGTAGTAACTTTTCTAAGGTTGTGGATATAGTTGCATACCCTTTTATAGATTTCCTATAATATCTAGTGTATCCTAAAAAAGATATTACCTCTATGGAACTAGTCGGTGGTGGCATGCCAATAGTTATGGTGATATTTGCCTGGTCCACTAGAATTTATTTGCTACATACTACATGACCTATCAAAACCCTGAAGGGTGTAAAAAATAAACATTTCTTTAAATTTATATAAATTCACAATACCTTACATATTTCCATCATCAGTTTAAGTTTAGACAGGTTACTCCTAAATAAAGATAACATGGCTCAATCATTTAAATAGACTTCCAAGAAGTCATGGATAAAATATTTGAACATAGTTACCATGGCTCTAGAAAAAACTATAGGTGCATTCATTAATCCAAAAGGCATTACCTTATAAGAAAATGAGCCCCATTATTTGGCAAACATGGTCTTGGCTTGATACTCCTCTACAATTAGTAACTAATGATAACCACTAAAGTCATATTTGAATGAATAAACCTCATATCCTGCCACAACCTCAAGCACTTCATTTGTGAAATGTACATGGAAGGGATCATTTATGCAAACATCATTAAAAATGCGATAATCTCCATAGACTCTAATTTCGCCTATTTTATTTTGTTGTATCATTATTGGACTTACCTAATTGTCCTTTTATATAGAAAATATGATTCATGCTTCTTACATGCAATCAATTTTAGCTTTGAATTTTAGTTTCATGTTGGGATTCAAGCGATACGATCTTTTCCTAATCAATTGTGATGATCTAAAACTTATAATTTTTTATTGAAATATATTTCAAGAACATGAAAATAACATAGTAACAATGATTTCTCTGAGAAGAAATGTTTTATTACTCAATATTACAATACAACCATATGCTTATCTCTAGGAAGAGATGTTTAATTTCTATTTCAGGTTACATCTTCATTTATACACATTTTGAAGGCACGAGGAGGATGTGGAAGGTCACCAATCTCAAGGGAGATTAAGTGGTTTAACTTTTATGATTTACAACAATACAAAATTTGAGGAATTATTATTTTTAGAAACTTTCTATTTTTAGACTGCATTACTAAAATTAAAATTTGGGGTACTTCTATTAGGTTTTCAAGGGTCAAAAACCATTGAGCCAAGCTTGGTGCCATCTTACCACATTCTCCTCATTCTTATATTTATAACAGTTTAAATGAGGAGTTAATCATAGCTATGGTGTAAAAGTTATGGCTCTCAGAAGTTCCATCATCAATTAGGGTAGAACCATCACTTGAATTGTTGTCTAGATCATTCTTCCCTCCTTAAGAAGTAATGGTCACCATTGCATTAATATTCCTCATCAGGTGTGGTAATTGTGTCTTAATTTGATTCTCTATGAGCCACTCACCTTGGTGGCTAAGTTGACCCCATTTGACCACCTAATAAAGTGAAATAGAGTGTCCTCTTGTTGTCTTCATCCAGGTGTCCATAATCTGATCCTCCTCCACTGGAGCAAAAATCTATAGATCAAGCTCATCAATGTCTATTTGTTCTACTATGATTGAAGTTTTCAATAGAGGTGGATGATATGGTTGAGGAGTTCCACATTGAATATTAGATGCAGACCAAGGTAGGCTGGTAGTTTCAACTCAAAATCATTTTCTCTAACTTTTCTAGTGATGGTGTAGGGATCATATCATAGAGGCCAAATTTTTATATGTAGGCCTGAAAGTCATTCCTTTTAAAGTCACAATAAAACCTTTTCACTCACAACAAAATAGTGTGCAATCCTATGTTTGTCATGGTGATGCTTATACTTCTGATTCATCTTCTCCAAGATGTCATGAACCTATTGTTGGATGTGTTGCATTTATTCAATGAACTTTGTTGATTTTGCTACCTCAGATCTCCCATGAGGTGTGTATTATATGGTGGAGAATAGAATGGATATATCAATTGGTGCCATGGGTTGGAACTCGAAGCATACTTGGAATGGATTGTGCTTGGTTGATTTGTGAAGGGATCGATTATATCCATGTTGTATGAAAAGAAGACCCTCATCCCATGTGCCTAGATGTTTGAGGTGATACATCTGAATCATGTGAAAAATCAAGTGGTTCACCACTTTTATCTAACCATCAATCTATGGATGGAAGGCTATAGACTTCATCAGCTTGGTATCCATCATCTTCCATAGAGTGGACCAAAAGATGCTAGGAACTTTCTATCTCTATCTGAGATAATGGACTTGGGGAGACCAAAATGGAGCCATACATGACTAAAATATAGTCAAGAAATTTCTTCAACAGATATATTTTTCTTACAAGAAATCATGATAGCCATTTTTTTTTAAATGATCAACTACAACAAAAATATAGTCATTACCATGTTATAAAGTGGGAAAACCTGAGATAAAATCCATTGAGATAGATTCCTAAGGCCTAGTTAGTTTTGGTAATGGCATGTACAATCCTTGCTTCTTATTTGTTGGCTTGGCTATCACACATGGGGTGCAAGATTCGAGGTACCTTTCCATATCCTTTCACATATGGGGCCAGTAGAAGTGTTTTTGAAGAACTACCAATGTATTTTCTATACCAAAGTATCTATCTATCCTAATAAAATGTGCTTCCCATATCATCTTCTTTTGCTTTGTAGCTGGAACACAAATGTGCCCCATGTGATAGAGGATATTATCTTACAAATATAAATTAGAAACATGTTTACCTTATTAAAGCCCCTAATATGTATCAACAAAGGCAAGATATGCTTCATACAGAGCACCCCAAGTGGCAGTTTCATGTCTGCATAGGTCAAGAACTGATGTGAGTGTAATAATTGGTGAGCAGCTTAGATAATTTTTGGCTATATTTGAGCTCCCCTTTTTATGTTTGATTATCAGATGGATTTTCTATAGATATGTGGCCCACTTTTGGTGTCATATTTTTCTCTATATCTAGATGAATTTCAATAGTCTGTGGTCAGTGTGGATGATCATCTCTTTCTCCAAGATGTAGTGTTTCTATTATTTGTAGGCTTGGACAGTAGCATAGAGCTCCTTAACATGTCTTAGGTATTTCTTGACTATATCATTAAAAGTTTCATTGTGATATTTAATATGATGTCCATGTTGCATGATGATATCTCCCATGGCATATTCAAATGCATCTATCATCAACTCAAATAGTTGATGCAAATCTAGCAAGGCAAGAACAGGGGCTGAGCAAAGTCTATTCTTTAAATTCTCAAATTCCCTTTATTATATTTTTCCCCACTAAAATTTAGTTTTAGCTCCTCCTTTAGTCACTTGGGTTATTGGCCAAGCAACATGTGATAATCCAAGAACAAACTTGTGATAGAAATTTACAAGACCCAATAAGTTGTGAAGTTCTATGAGGGTCTTTAGTGTAGGCGATTCTTGAATAACCTAAATCTTCTCTAGATTGACATGGACCCATTCCTCATTCATATTGTACCCTAGGTACTAAATTATTTTCATCTTGAATGTGTATTTCTCAAGATTTGCATATAACTTGTGCTCTTAAAGAGTTTGAAGCACCTTACAAACATGTTGCAGATGTTTCTCCCATGTTCTGTGATGAGCTCAGAATATGGCTCATTATTGACATGTTATTTTTCTCAATTCATCTCTCTAAGGATATTATCTTATGAAAATCATAGATTGTTAGATAGTTATTACATGGAAAGTAGATATTTGTCTTGTTTATATTGAACCAAAGACTAAACATTTACTTTGTCATTAATGTCTAACACATAGCATGTTTTAGTGATTTTTGTTGTGAAGAATGCTCAAGAAGAAGACACAAGAGATGTATAGTGAAAGTTCAATTTTGATCTCCATCCAGTAGAACTACGAACTCACATAGAATGAATCTATGGACTCCACAGGCTTGTTTCTACAGACTCCGTAAGCTTGTTTCTATGGACTCTGAAAGCTCATTCTTACCAATTCTACAAGGTCAATTTCATGGATTCTATAAAGACAAAGCTACAAATGGGGAAGTTAGCATCCAGATAAGATGAGAGAGAATCATTCCAGCTGGAGTCAAATGAGGAAAATACTTGCCTACTATTTTGTATGATTTACTTTTGATAAAGTTGTAAATATTTGGATCTTAGGACTATTATAGGATAGTATATTTATTTCATCAGAATAATTGGATCTCTTGGAAATCCAATCTCCTATTTTTGGATGAGTGGATCAACCAAAGAATCCTATCTCTTTACATCTTATTTTGAGTTGATTATATTAGTATAAAATGTAAGACTTTTGTTATTAAAAAAAAAGAGATGAAAGATACGTACAAGCATATTACAGGTTTTAGACAAATTGTAATCATTTTAGTTTTATGAATTATCACTTCAATTTTCAGCATTGATTAATCTTTGTTCCTGAGTCTGAGAGGAGCAAGGGCCCACTCTCATTGGAACCAAGAATTATGTATGATATTTATGTTATGCTATATTAGCTCTTTGTTATAACTAATCAGAATCTTGTTAATGTTTAAATTCATTCATAAAATATCAAAAAAAATTCACAGTACAAAAGGCATTTCCTTATTCCAAAGTCATTTCCTTTCTAAGCAAAGTGTGTTTTCTTTTACAACAAATGTGTGAAGAAATTTTCCTTTTTAAGTTAAACATCTCCAATTCCATGCAAGTGTAAATAAGAGTGTGATTTTACTTCCAAGAAAAAGAGTGGATTTATTTGATTAAATAGTTACATCTTTTACTTTTCAAAAAAAGAGTGAATCAAGTAATTTAAGACACATTTCTTTCATTAGTCAAAGTTAGAATAGGACCATCAAACACCCCCACAAGCAGACTTCTAGATCTACCATCCTACACCTTACTACAGACAGCTTTAGACACCAACCTTAGTTGATAATACATAAATTGAATATTGATTAAATGAGGAGTTGAATGACACTCGTTATTTTTGGTGCCATTGCCAGGGAACAAGGTGTTAGTAAGGTAATAATTATTCATCTAGAGTGAAAAATAGAAAAAAATTATAAAAACCATAAAATCCAAAAAAAAATTGATAAATTGATGTACCATCCTAAAGACTCTAAAGGATGATTCATCCCAAAATTCCCACCAAGAACACAAGTTGAAACTCCTTCAACATCTCTTAGTGAACCATAAGTTACGAGTGAAACCTATCTACACAAATCTTCAAAAAATTGGATAGAAACTAGGCCATTACCACAAGCAAGTCCCATAGGACAAATTCCTCAGGATCTATCTCTTGCAGGAAGACATTATTTATAAATTTCCAAGGACTTAGAAGAAGCATTTCAAAAATCCATAGCTGAAGAAAAATTTGAGAACTTTGAATAACCCATAACTGATACCATAAATTTTCAATGAGAAGTTCATCCCAACTTTGAAACATCATCAAAAGAATAAAATATGGCCTTCCAACAAAATCAACAACTTGCACAACCAAGAAGGACATTTTCCTTTCTTATTGTTACAAATCCTAATGTTCAAACCCCCATGAAAAATATTTCACCAGCTAATCTACCAAATTTCTGGGGAAGATCTACAGAAGATCCTGATCAATTCCTATTTGAGTTTAAGGTGTTATGTCAAACCTATGATTACATAATAGATAGCCAAAAATTAAAACTATTTCCCTCTACAATTAAAGATGTAGCTATGAGATGGTTCATGGGTTTACCTACTAATTCTATTAGAACATGGGATGACATGAAGACAAAATTCTTAAACAAGTATCAAGATTACTGTCGAGTGCAAGAAATAAAAGAGGATTTCTTTAAAATCAAACAAAATAAGGATGAATCTTTAGAGGATTATTTGGATAGATTCATGTTCACTCATAAAAGAAGTAATTATCCAATTGAAAAAGTTTAGAAATTGGTTTTCTTAAAAGGGTTGGATGAAGATACTAGAGATGCCTTAAATCTGACTGGAGGTGGAGATATAAATAAGTTGGATTTTGATCAAAAATTTTAGCTTTGTACCAACTACTTTTGAATAAAACCTGAAATTAGGAGAGGAAGGTTTAAAAAATCTAATGAAGTGGGTAAGATAATGGAAGAATTTACCAAACTAAAGATGGATATTATGGTTACACTAAATATTACTTTGGATGGCCTTCAAGCTAAGGCAAATAAAATAGAACCTTTAATAATCTACTATCCTAAGTGTAGATAGAAACATGCCCTTAGAGACTACCCTCTAGATAAAACTAATGTTTCATCATGTGAGATCTATGATGCAACAAATCATGATACCAAATATTGCACCCTTCTACCTATTTTAAAAAATCAAATGAAAACACAAGTCCAATCTACTGAAGAAGTAAATTATATCTAGAGATAAAAATTTACCCCATAAAACCAAGCTCAAGGACAATTTAATGCAAGAATCTCAGTTAATCTATGGATGGCACCATGGAATGTTTTAGTTCCTTCACCTTTTTGGAATCAACCCCAAATTCCATCAATCCAAAATCCATGGGCAAAATAAGATTAGATGCCAACACCCCCATGGATGGTGTCATAGTCATAGACACAGCAACAATGGGTACCATAGCAATAATGGATGTCATAGCAATATCAATAATGGAATCTGTAGTGGAACCCATAGCAATAATTCACCCAACCAAGAAGACCATTCAACAACAAACTATAATTCTACCCTAGTTATTCAGCAATAAGGATAAATCAATCAACCTCCAATACCTGCACAACCAATAGCACATCCAAAAAATAAACAACCAACAATGAATGTGAATGAATAGGAAGAGACAATGAATGTTGGATCTATTGATTGTTCAGACATACATTTAATATTAGGGAAAACTATACAAAAACCTCTAGTTCTTATTTCTAAGATACTTGATGAAAAATAAAAAATAGAATCATCTCAATTAAACACTAGAGAAGATGAAATTAAAATGAGCCTTGAAGTAAACAAAGAAAACACTACTACACTAGTAGTTCCTTTTCCTAAAAGATAAAAAGAAATTGATATTAAAGCAAAATCAAAATTGGTATATGAGTTACAAAAGACCAATATTGAGGTACCCCTACTACAAGTTATTAGGGATATACCTAAATTAAACAAGATCATCAAAAACCTTTATATCAAGACACCTGGAAAAAAATCAAAATATCTAGGAACCATTCATGTTGATAGAAAAGTTGTTGATTTATTAGTAAGAAAAATATTAGTTCCAAAATATACAGATCTAGGAAGCCTAGTGATCACAGTCACAATCAGAGGTAAATAAATTCTTAACGTCTTGGTAGATTTGGGAGTAGCAATTAATGTTATGACAACTAATACTATCCATACATTATCTCTTATGAGAATGCAACCTACAACTATCATTCTTCAAATGGTGGACCAATCTATAACTAAACTAGAAGGGACTATAGAAAATGTTGAAGTACTAATAGAGTCTTAGGAATATCTAGTAGATTTCATGGTCTTACAACCTAAAACAAAAAATCTAGGATATCCCATAATCCTAGGTAGACCATGGTTGGCTACTATAACAACATTAATTGATTGTAGTTCAGGAGACATGACCATTTATAATGGGTTAAAATCCAAATGCATCTCTTTGTATCTTCCTACAAAACCATCACCAAATCACATACAAAAACTTTGGGTGGATGAATTAGACAACACATCAAACAACATTTCCTCCTTAGCTATGATCACAATTAAAAAACACTTGGAAGAATTGAATGGAGACATATACCTATAATATATAGACTTTGATAGTCTGAAAGCTATGGACTCTGTCATTCCAAAAGTTATGAACTCTACCAATCCATAATCTATAGATTCTACCAATCTAGAAACTATGGACTACCTCAGTTTAGGATTCTTGGGTCAGACAGAATATTATGAAATCTCCATTTCTACTTCTTCTATTGTTTCCTCACCATATGATCATAGATTGATTCAATAAAGTGTGTGGAAATTGGTAGAATAAAAACAAACTCATTTCTTAGATGCATTTCATTATTCTTTAGCAAGACTGATTCCTCCTAGAGAAGAGTTTGTTGATAATATAACCATATTTCATAATCTACTTCCTAATCCATGTCCTCTGAACTCATTGATTAGTGAATTCAATCAAATAGAATCCAACTACCCAGGCACAAAACCAATCATGGTATTACCTAGAAAGATTTTTAACATCAATAATTGGTTAACAAATGAAGAGGAAGATCAACTCTTTGAAGTACTAGAAAGACATACCAAGGCTTTTGCTTGGGATTATATCGACATGAAAGGAATTCACCCTATCATATGCACTCATCACATTTACATGTAATCTATCAAATCAGTCAGACAACCATAGAGAAGAATAAACCCATCATTAAAGGAGATAGTCAAAATAGAGATCCAAAAATTGCTAGAAGTTGGGTTTATTTACCCCAACTCAGATAACCAGTGGGTTTCACCCCTAGTAATTATGCCCAAGAAAAATAAAAAATTAAGGGTATGTGTACATTATAGAGAACTGAACAAAGCAACACTAAGAGATTATTTTCATTTACCTTTCATTGATCAAGTTCTTGACAACTTGGCAGAAAAAAGATTTTTTTTTTTTTGTGGATGGGTTTAGTGGGTATAACCAAATAACGGTGAAAATTGAAGATCAAGATAAAACCACATTTACCTACCCTTGAGGAACTTTTTCTTATCATGTACTCCTATTTGGACTCATTAATTCTCTAGCAACATTCCAAAGAGTATTTTTGGCAATATTCTTTGACCTTACAAATGATTATGTTGAAGTATATATGGATAATTTCACCGTTCATGGTAGAACTTATGAAGAGGGTCTTACCAACTTGGAAAGAGTATTGATCAGATGTGAAGAATATCAATTATCTTTGAGCCATGAGAAATATTTGTTGATGATGGATGAAGGAATAATGTTGGAACACCATATTTCTACAAAAAACATTCAAGTAGATCCAAAGAAGGTTGAAATAATCTCTAATTTATCTATCCCACAAACACAAACTAAAATTAAGAGTTTTTTGAGATATGCTAGTTACTACAGACACTCGTAGATAATTTTATCCAAATATATACCCCTATGTTTACCTTGCTTACAAAAAATAGTAAATTCAAATGGAGTGATAGTTGCCATTAGGCCATTGAGATCATCAAAGTTGAACTCGTTACTGCTCCAGTATTGAGAGGATAAAATTGGAATCAACCATTCTATATATACATAGATGCTTCTAATACAACAATAGGAGTATTCCTTGGATAAAATGATAAAGAGGATAACATGTATGCTATATATTATATTAGTAAAAATATGACATCTACTGAAAGAAACTACATCATAATTGAGAGGGAATTCCTAGCTATAGTCTATGCAATTAACAAATTTAGACACTACATAACAGGCTACAAGGTATTTGTCTATACATACCATTCAACTATTAGATATCTTACCAACAAACCAATTGTGGGAGGTAGGATTATTATATGGTTGTTGCTCTTACAAGAATTTGATGTTACTAATATAGATAAACCAGGGAAGTCTAATGTGGTTGTTGATTTCTTGTCAAGACTGAACACTATAGGTGAGGAAGCACTAGTGCAAGATGATTTTATAAATGAACAACTGTTTGCTATTTCATCAAAATCTTTGTAGTTTGCTAATATAGCTAATTATTTTACCACAAAAAAGTTTTCTCTACAATTTTTACAAAAAAAAAGAAACGTTTAATCAAATAAAGTTCTTATTTTAAATGGATTGATGGAATGCTATTCAAATTTGGACTTGACCATGTGTTTCATAGGTGTGTGATAAATGTTGAAGCTTATGATATCATCAGAGCTTATCATGATGAAATAAGAGGAGGTCATTACTCAGCTCAAAGAACCATACATAAAATATTAGTGATGCAAGAGCATCTACATACAAAATTCATGCAAGACATGGTTACGTTGGGATGATTGAATTCAAATTTAAATTTATTGTATTTTTCCCTCTAACATGTTGTTAATGAGGAGTAATTGTAAAAAGTAAAGGTAAAAAGTAAATGTTGGGGCTGTTGAGAAAATAAAGGAGTGGTTGAAAATATTTCATGCAATTTAAAAATTGTTTTTGTTTTATCTTGAGCCCAAGTTGGGCATAGAGGTTAGAGAGGAGGCTCTTAAAAAGAGAAAAAGAAAATTCATTCAAAGGAGGACAGTGGGACGTAGAGAAGAGAGGAAGAGAGATAGAGAGGTGAATCAGGAGATCAAGGTATGTAAGAATGTAAGGGAGAAAGAGGAGTTTACATGTGAAGAAAAAGAGAAGAAATGAAGTATCTCATAAGCCTTTGTTAAGCCATTGAGCATGGGATATTGTAACTCCTGTATTTTAAGTTTTCTTGATTGATTAAGAAGACAAATATTTTATTTTCATGATATTATATGCAAACAGTGCTCTCATGTATAAGAGGTTTGACTTACACAGTATGCAGATCTATGTGTGTGTTTCTTTGAGCATAAAGAATAATGAATATATATTAGCATAAGAAAAGGCATGAGAAATCATTAATTATTTTAAAGGAGAAACAATCCAAGACTTGTGTTTGGTTGCAAGAAGTTTATAATGCATGAAATGTTGTGAGAATGAATGAGCAGGGTTGTGAACAGGATGCTTCGACAAACACACAGTCCACTATTCCAAGGTTAGATTTACGTGAAAATACATGCATGAGACTTATAATAGAATTAATAATAGTTTTTGAGGTAAGTATCAACCTAAAGGAAAATCAAAAGACTTAGAAACATCTTAGACACCTTAAGACTCCAAAAAGTTGACTCTCTGCCTGTAGGTGACAGATTCATGAATAGGGTGTTTGCACAGCATAGTTTGAAGAAGAATTAACTATTGGTTCATTTTGTAAGCATAATGAATAATTGGAAACACAGTATGATGTCATTTAAATCATGTTCCAATTTTAATATGTCAAAAACAATCATTGGAAGTTGAATTATGGACTTTTGTTAGCTCTCGGCCTGTGTGGACAGAAAACTAGGCACTGTTGGAAGAATGAGTATATCACAAGATTTACTCAATGAAAAGTTATGAATTTTTTTTTGTATATGAGAATTGTATTTATGAATCCAATTCAAGTGGTTTCAGATTTAATGGATTAATTTGGAAAAAGATATGGTCAAAATACAGACCTGTAGTTCTGAAACAATTTAGAAAAAAACGTATTCTCAGGTCACTAAAAAGGCCATAACTCCTAAAATACTAATCAAAATGACTTGATTATTTTTGTAAAAGTTAGATAAAATTATTTTTGATGTAATAAAAAAAATTTCATGCCAAAATAAGTTATATATTTTTAGATATAGATGACTGTGTTTTTATCTGCCTGTAGGTGTTCATTTTTCAAAAATTGTCAAAAAGTCAAAGTTGAGTTTTCCTTACTTTTGAGTGCTATAACTTGGTATAAGGATTATATCATATTTATTATGTTTTAAATACCTTAATAAAGTTTTTTTCAGATTGAATAAGGGGATAATAATGATTTTGACCTATTGGAGGCACAATTAGGCCTAATAAGACCCACAAGCTTCTAAACAAGGTAGGGAGTTTAGAGACAAAATTTAATATCTTAGAGTATTATATATTATATGAGGATTGAAACATGTTAGATACATTGAATCACATGTGTTTAAACTTATTGGAAGCTTCAGATAGATGCATACTGTAGATTGAATACCTAAAGCTCCATTAAGGCTTGAGAAGCTAGTAAGGGTTTCAAGCATCATAAGGAAGATCAGGAAAGAAGATTGCAGAACTAGAAAGAGTATAATATTGCATGGATGGATTCATTGATACAATAATAAGTGAATGTTTGTAAATTGAGTTTGGTATCTATAAATTAGGAGTAGGATACTATTGGCCTCACCTTCATCAACAAATAAAAAGATATGTCAGACACTATGATGCTTGTCAAAGAATTGGATAGCCTACTGTTTCAATAGAGATGCCTCTGCACCCTCATCCTCAATTAGTTTTAGAACTATTTGAGAAATGGGGAATTAATTTTATAGGCCCTATGGATCCTCCTTCTAGATGAAAATAATATCTCTTAGTATGTACAGACTATGTGACCAAGTGGGTGGAAGTGGAAGTATTAACTCATGCAAGAGAAGAGATGGTAGTTGATTTCTTATATTTCAAAATCATGCAAAGATTTGGTGTTCCAAGGGAGATAGTCTCAGATAAAGGACCGCAATTCATGTCAAACATGATAAAGCACTTCATACAAGTATATCAAACTCAACATAGAAAAATATGTCCATACCATCCATAGGATAATGGGCAAGTTAAAGTCACCAATAGAGAATTGGAAACCATTTTAATCAAGATTGTTAATTCCAATAGAAAATATTGGGTAGATAAGGTACCAGACACTATTTGGGCCTATAATACTACTTTAAAAATAATAACTAAATTTTCACCTTATGAATTGGTTGATAGTAAGAAGCCCTTATTCTTTGTTGAATTTGAATTACAAACTTTAAAAATAGTTGCAGAAGTACGGATTGAATTAGAAGAAATATAGAAAGAAAGACTCTTACAACTTAATAACTTGATGAGATGAGGATGGAATCCCTACAAAGAATTGAATTGGTACAACATCAAAGAAAAGTTTGGCATGATTCATAGATCAAGCAACAGAAGTTTTAGAAAGGAGATTGGGCACTATTATTTGATTCCAAATTTCAATAGTTTAATGAAAAACTACAAATGACGTGGTTGGGACCTTATTAGATTAAGGATGTCTTTGAAAATGGTTTTGTTAAGCTAATAGCTATTGATGATAGTAGAAGAGGTCTATTAGTCAATGAACATAGATTGAAGATTTATCATAAACCTCTCAATAAAAAATAATTTGTTCAAAAGGTAAAAGATTAAGTAGCCTTTATGGAGAACTCTGCTTCTTCTAGAGAAACTACTTCAAATCAAGTAGCTGTTCTGGAGGACTTTGCTTCTTCTAAAGAACTTGTTCCTTGATGATCTTGCACATTATATATATATATATAATAAAAATCCTTGTATGGACACTATTGACAACACATGTCTAGAAAAT
The DNA here is from genome assembly GCA_037957365.1 of Torreya grandis. Lineage (NCBI taxonomy): Eukaryota > Viridiplantae > Streptophyta > Pinopsida > Cupressales > Taxaceae > Torreya > Torreya grandis. The sequence continues at coordinate 1,625,319 of JARHVA010004146.1, read as the reverse complement.
TAGCTTGTTGGCTGGCTATGCATTGCAAAAAGAGCTTTGGATATAAAACTAGCAATGGCTGGTCAAAGGGCAAAAACAAATATTAAAAAATAAAAATCATCATATCACTATGATTGGTCTTCTCCATGCAATAAAATTTGTTCTTTCAACCCCTGTTGACTAATCTATGTAAACTTATTTGTGCAGGACAATGGCGAGCAAAAGACAAATCTAAGGTCAAAAGTACATGAGACATATATTATATTTATTTATGTTTAGTTAACTAATTATCTTTGATTTAATTAAGATTTATTCTATGAATATGACCCAAACTTGAGCCTTCTAAAATAGAATGACATGACACATACTATAATGGATAAGCATGCAAACAAGATGGCAAAGGTGTATGTCTGCTTCATGATGACCTTTGTAGCTTTGGTACAATCAATTGTATCATCAAAAATTATAATGATGGGACATCATAAAGGGGTTCTATATGAAATGATAAATAGATGTCACCATCAAAGTGTCATGTCATCATTTTATCTAATTTTTAATAATTTGACAAAATGGTTAGCACACTCCATAGAAGCGTCAGGCGTTGAACAATATAAAGTGATCATGTCAAACTACAGACTCATGAAGCTATGGAGTTTCACATAAAACATTTTATTTCCATAAATCCTCAGTGATTATTGCCTATAGATTTCAATAGAAGCTGGTCTAAACCCTAATTTGAGTTAAAGAAATAGAGTTGTCCATAAATCCAAGTAGAAATGGGATAAAAAAAAAGATCATAGCCAAAGAATGTAGTAAAGTTTCATAAAGACAAAGCTTTTGTGGTAGTGTTTAGAGCAAATGGCTAGCTACCTTTCATTGAAAAGTTACAAGGTTTCCATGAAACAATGGTAAGATAATTCATCACTAATCTCACCCCTAAGTTTTTAGTTGTTAAAGGCATTGTTATTCCTATTTCAACTCAAATTATAAGTCAAATCATACAAGTTCTAGAAGAGGGAATGAGAGCGACAGAAAAAAAATCCATTTAGTAATTTAATTATTTAGTTTAATGGTAATGAGAAGACTGGGACTTCATGTCTAATATATTCCAAGGGAAAATCAAAAGAGATTCATAGAAATTTACTTCCTAAACCTTGAAAATCTATAGCCAAGTGCGTACTCAAGTATATAATTTGTGAGGGGCAAAACAACCTTTTAGGAGGAGAAGCCATGAAAATATTAATACACCTTAAGTATGGGATGTAAAACCCTCATTACAAGTTTAACCTCCCATCCTTCTTATATGGTACCCTTCAAATTATGACTATAACTCATAATACTGCTCTTAGGCACCATGGTCGTATTCACCTAATTATCCAACATCACTTCCTTCAACAAGGATAAGAGGTCTAGGAGGAATTTAAGAATGGTGTAACACAAAAAATTATAAATTTGACTACATAAGAAAACTCAAATTTATCACAAGAAAATTTATCTCCACCTATAGCATCAGTTGAGAAAATAACTCCAAAGAAAAAATTATAGATTTTAGTCTCAAAAGAAATCCCTTCTTCGTCTTCAAGAAGAATCACAAGGTCTCAAATCCCTATAGTTTCAAGAGCTCCACAAGAACCTCAAGAATGTATAGTGCAACCAATTCCCTTGTTAGGAAGAAGAAAATTTAAAAGAAAGGTTGCTACAGAACTTGAGAAGACTGAGGGTTTGATGGTTGAAAAGGAAAGACAACTAAGTGTAGCTCAGAGAGTGACCAAAAGAAGGAGAAGGTTAATTTTGATAGATGAAGATAAATAAGAGCTACAAACATTATGGATAGTCTTAAAAATGTATCTCATTTCCCCATACATCAAAGTATCCCTGAAATGATAGAAGCTGAAGAAACTCCTTTCGAAAGGAACTCTCTAATAATAATAGAAGAGACAATTCCAGGAGAAGAGCTAATCATGGTAGAAGAACCAAGTATGGTAGAATAACCACATATTTCAATTGAAAATACAATGAATAAAGGAAAAATTATATGCACAAATGAGAAAGGAGAGTCATCTAATCTAAATGATCTTTTTATGCAGTTAATCTTGAAGCTTTCTCAAGCTCAAGCTCTAGAGCAATAACAAACAACTGACATTGCTGAATTGATCAGTCAATTACAGAATAAGGATAATCTCAACTCATAGTTGGTGCAAAAATTGGACACAACATCTACCAATCATGTAGCAGAAGTTCACAAATTAAAAAAAAAACAATAAAGAAAAATGAAAGTGAACAAATAAACCTTTGGATATATGTATAAAATTTGAATAAGGAGAATAGGAGATTGCAGAGTTTGGTAAACTCTTCCAAAGCACCTTCTAATATTGCACCTTTTCCTCCTAAGGTATTTGTTGACCAAAGTTGTCAAACAAGTTATCCAGGTATTCCTACCTTGTAAATGCTAAATCAAATTGAAGAATAATATTCCATATTCAAATAGAAAAACAAAGTTGTAACTTCTTCAAACAAAATATTGGAAAATGAAAAGAAAGAATTAAAAGCTAAGGTCTAAGATTTAGAAGAAAATTTGCAAGATGCATGAAAATTAGGGGAATCTCTTTTGGCATATAGGTCCTTTTCCTGCATATAGTTTGTTTTTATTTGAAAAATTTTACAAATGGTAGCTTCTGAGGATCTCTTATCATCTTCTTTATATGATTTTATAGCCAACAACATTTCTAGAAATTTTCTATAGTGCTAAACCTGATCAGTAGGATTTGATTTGTGAGTTTTATTTACATGATTTGATCATAGGAGACCATAAGCACAATAATTTCTTGATAAACCTTCATGTAGGATAATTTCAACTAAGGACATTGCATTCTACATGCAAAAATCAACTAGCATAGAAAAGTAGATTTGAGGAGTATACAAATCATGTTAAGACTATAGGATTGTGTATCAGACCAGCCTTTCCTATCCCTAGATTGATCAGAAATAATTTTAACTATGATTTTTTAAGTGATGAAGTTAAAACTCATTATTTACAAGCTTTATATGATTGTGTTATTTATTTTGACTTGTTTTCAAGACAGAGTTTTGATTCAGTGGTGACTACAAGCATGAAAAGGTGGGACCAACTTTCAGTGCCTCTTAAAAGATGAGAGGTCATGTTTCCAAATAACTTAAGATGGATTATGAGGAGAGCTACCTCAATTTTGGAAATCTTAATAAAGGTAATAAACTCTGGAGGAGAAAATAAATGGATTGGTATGAGATATAGACCCCCTTTATTGATCATACCTATTATAGGATAGTAGAGTTGGGCTCCACAATCATAGAAGAAATTCAATACATGGAAATAAATGATTCAAGAACATCAAGGTTTTACAAGCAATTTAGACAAATATATAACAGATGAATTTGATGACTATGATTTGAGTCAGAGTTTGGAAAGCAGATGCAAGAGCTACGAATGCAAATGAATGTTTGCAATGGGACTTGCAAAAGGTAAAGCTTGAGGGAGATAATGAGCTTAGAATATAGCTCATTCTTGACATGTTATTTCCCTTAATTCATCTCTCTAAGTATATTATTTTATGCAAATCATAGATTGTTGGATAGTTTGGAAAGTAGATATTTGTCTTATTTATATTAAACCAAAGACTAAACCTTTACTTTGTCATTAATTTCTAATACATAGCATGTTTTAGTGATTTTTGTTGTGAATAATGCTCAATAAGAAGACACAAGCGATGCATAATGAAAGTTAAATTTTTATCTCCATCCAGTAGAACTATGAACTCACACAAAATGAATCTACAAACTCCGTAGGCTTGTTTCTATGGACTCCACAGGCTTGTTTTTACAGACTCCACAGGCTTGTTTCTATGGACTCTACATGTTCATTCCTACTGATTCTATAGGGTCAATTCTGTGGATTCTATAAAGACAAAGCTACAAATGGGGAAGCTGGAAACTAGATAAGATGAGAGAGAATCATTCTAGTTGGAGTCAAATGAGGAAAATATTCACCTATTATTTTGTAGGATTTGTTTTTGATAAAGCTATATATATTTGGATCCTAGGACTATTATAAGATAGTATATTTATTTCATTAGAATAATTGGATCTCTTGGAAATCCAATCTCCTATTTTTTGATGAGTGGATTGACCAAGAAATCCTATCTCTTTGCATCCTATTTTGAGTTGATTATCTTAGTATAAAATGTAAGACTTTTATTATTAAAAAAAAAGATGAAATATATGTACAAGCATATTACAAATTTTAGATAGATTGTAATCATTTTAATTTTATGAATTATCACTTCAATTTCTAGCATTGATTAATATGTTTTCCTGAGTCTAAGAGGAGCAAGGGCCCACTCTCCTTGGAACTAGGAATTGTGTACGATATTTATGTTATGTTATATTAACTCTTTGTTATAACTAATCAACATCTTGTTAATGTTTGCATTCATTCATAAAACATCAAAACAAATTCATAGTTTAAAAGGCATTTCCTTATTCCAGAGTCATTTCCTTTCTAATTAAAGTGTGTTTTCTTTTATAGCAAATGTGTGAAGCAAATTTATTTTTAAGTTAAACATCTCCATTTCCATGCAAGCATAAATAGGAGTGTGATTTTACTTCCAAGAAAAAGAATGGATTTATTTGATTAAATAGTTACATCTTTTCCTTTTGATCAAACTAGTAAATCAAGTAGTTTAAGACACATTTATTTCATTAGTCAAAGTTAGAATAGGACCATCAAACACCCCCATAAATAGACTTCTAGATCTACCATCCTACACCTTACTTTAAATAGCTTTAGATACTGGCCCTGGTTGATAAGACATCAATTGAATATTGATTAAATGAGGAGTTGAATGACACTCATCATTCTATTGTAGATGAGTATGTCATCCAGGTAGATAACCACAGATGAGTTGGTGAAGGGTCACAAGATGTCGTCCATCATCCTCATGAAGGTTGTAGGTGTGTTAGTTAAGCCAAAAGTCATAACCAACCATTTGAAGAGTCCCTCCTTAGATTTGAATGTAGTCTTATAGACATCAATGGGATCGATGGGAATTTGGTGATAGCCAGATTTGAGATGAATTTTGGTGAAGAAATTCACACTACAGAGTTGGTCCAGAAGGTCATCAAGCCTAGGAAGGGGGTAGTAATTCTTCATAGTGATTTTATTCAGGGCTCAATAGTCAATGCAAAGCCTTCATGTTTCATCTTTCTTTGGTGCCAGGATAATTGAGCTACCACAGGGTGAAGAGTTTGGCCTAATGTGACCCTTTTGAATCAATTATTAAATCTATATTTTTATCTCATCATTCTCCAAAATTGATGTATGATACACATGATTGTTAGGCAAAGGTGATCTTGGGATGAAATCGATACAATGTTTTACCTGGAAGTGAATTGGAACTCCCATGAGTGACTTGAATAAGTCATCATATTCCCCTATGATTTGTCCCATATACTTTTATTTTTGTGTTGATTATGTAGTCAAGAGTACAACATCAACCTTCTTAGATTTTTGTGGTTTGACCACCATGAGAACAAATTGCTTTGTCTTCTCCACTAATTTATTACATTACTTGGCACTAATCATGGAAATAGATGTGGGAGGTGGTACCTCTGGTACCCTATAGCATCATGTTCCAAGAGTGAGGGTGATTCTTCAAGTTCATGATTCATAGATGCCATGTCGATCATACATGAATGGCTAACTAAGGAGTACATCACAAACATCTAGATTGACCACATCACACAAGACTTCATCTTGGAAAGGTTTTATTGCATATGAAACAAGACACTAATGGGTGACACGGAGGTCTCTCCCTAGGCTCAACCATCTAATATTGTATGGCTTTGGGAGAGGCTTCATGGATAGATTTAGACTTTTCACAACTTTAGTAGAGATTAAATTCTTTTGACTCCCACTATAAAGAATGAAATGTAGAGGCTTACCTTTCACCCATAATTTGGATTTAAATAACCTTTATTTATCATTTGACCTTTCCTCGTGGGTCTATGATGAAACAACGATGGTATTGGGCTCATCATCTATAATCTCTTCTTTTTCCTTTTTGACTATAGGATGTGTATGAGATACAACAGTAGATGTTGAGTATTGTGACTCAAAAACTAGTGACTTGATGGCTCAGCATTCTTCTTTAGAGTGAGTTCTATTTTTTTGGTAGTCACAGCATTTTTTAGTCTTTACCTTCTAGGGTTTCTTATCTTAAAAATCCTTTTTCTTCTAATTTTGGCCTCGTGTTTGACTTGCCTTGTCACTTTTCCATTTTGAAGGCTAACTCTTCATATTCTTTCTTCCATGCTTCTGCTCAATCTTCACTACGAACTTGTATGCCTCAATGAGGGTTTCAAAATTGAAGAGTTTTATTTTCCCCCATATGTACCATTATAGTCCACCACAATATTTGAGAGTCTTATGTTTCTCACTTTCTTGGATGCCCAATCTTGAAAATAGAGAATGAAAAATGTCAGTGTAATCTTGAATAGATTAGTCCTTACCTTGGCAAAGTTGTTACCACTATATGTACAAATCATCATATGCTCCAATGGGATAGTATTCTTCCTTTATAACTTCCATGAAATCATCCTAGGTAGATTCCACCTCAAGTCCAATGTCATCTATATTGAACCTCTTTTTGTACACTTCCCACCAATTTTTCATGGGTAATGATGCTTTCAAAAGCGCAAAAGTGATCTTTTATCCATTGATGAATTTATTTACAAAAAAATAGGAAGATAATTGATCCAACCAATTTTCTACTACATCAGCATTAATTCTACCTTCAAGTGTAGGGATATCAAAATTCACCTGAACTTTTAAGGGTGTTGGGGCACTAAAAGGACATTCCATGGATGAGGAGCTAGGAAGTGCGAATGAGGAACCAAAATTTTCTATCGAGATTTGTTGGAGAATTTGGGTGAATTATTTTAGCATCTATGCTTGTTGCCATTGGAGGGCTTCATTCACCATTTCCTTAAAGGGATCAGATGTCTCAATTTTATCCACCATTTGAAGTAATTTGGAGTGAATAGGTGGATAATTTGGAAGCTCTGTTATTTTCCACCCAAGCTTCTTGTAACCTGACCTCATCCTCGAGATAAAACACTCTCAAGACAAAATACTCTGATACCACTGATCTAAAACTTAGAAGTTTTGATTGACAGATATTTCAAAAATATAAAAATAACACAGTAATAATGATTTCTCTAAGAAGAGATGTTTTATTACTCAAGATTGTAATACAACCATATGCTTATCTCTGGGAAGAGATGTCTAATTTCCATTTTGGGTTACATTTTCATTTATACACATTTTGAAAGAAGGAGGAGGATGTGGAAGGTTACCAATATCAAGGGAGAGTAAGTGGTTTGACTTCCATGATTTACAATAATATATAATTCAAGGAATTACTATTTTTAGAAACTTACTATTTTTAGACTACACTACTAAAATTAAAATTTGGGGCACTTTCATTGGGTTTTCAAGGTTCAAAAACCACCAAGTATATCTTTGTTCCATCTCACTACATTCTCCTCATTCTTAGCTTTCCAATGGTTCAAATGGGGAGTCAGTTAGAGCTATGGTACAAAATTTATGGCTCTCAAAAGTTTTATCATCAATTGGGGTAGAACCATCACCTGAATTGTTACCCAGATCACATGCACACTCCTTCAATTCAATGTGCACTTACCAAGGGAAGGATCTACACCTCTTAATCATATAAACTTATTAGAAAACACATATTGATAATCCCTTAAGAGCTGCATGAATTCTAAGATGTCTACTTGAGTCTAA